>JAQFYM010000183.1:0-104241 GCA_034694785.1 Agrenia bidenticulata | reverse complement strand
AATGCTATCAAATGCACCAGATAAGTCTACAAATAGGGCAAAGAGTCGATTTTTCTGATTTTTAAGATGGTACTGAACTGAACGTACAACGCTTTTATTATAGGTTAACTTCATAAGATTTCCAAACATTTAAAGCCTAATTGATCTTTTCTAGCTTAGCTTGGAATTTAAACCCAAAAAACTTTTCCTATCGGTGAGGTGGAACAATTTTCCCTATTAAAGTGAACGCAATCATAATGACATTCTTATTCCGATAGATTACAAAATGATGAGCCATTACATTTGCCTTAACTCCCAATTCCATCTTCCCAAGAACTGCTAACTCTTCAATGACACAAAACGACTGTGAGTTGACATAGCACATGTTTTTAAAGTAGTTCGTTCCGTTTCCCTTAGGCCGTAATTCGAGCCCGCTATGAAATGAACTAGAGAGAAATTCCCCAAGCTGACACAAGACATATCTGTTTACACCCCACACTGAAGCTCTTTAGTTCCAACTGTGTCCTACAACATAATAACACAAAAGCATAATTTTAACTAACAGCTCATTTACTCCGCGATTTACTGAGGGACTGTCAGACTTAATTACCAGGCTTCACCCTCGTCGTTAGAATAAGTTTTATGCTCTTGGGTGTCAGGGGCATCACCCGCAGCCACCTAAAACCGAAAAAAAATCCCATCTCAGTCCCCCTGAAGCTCCAGGAGCCCCACATACAGTATGGATGACCCCTGACTCTGAATCTAAAATAGAACTCCCTTCCTTGCCGACTTTAAAATCTGAAAAACTCCATGAACACGAAAAGGGATCTCCGAAACACTCAATCCTTCCATTGGATTCCGCAAAACTGAGAGCCCGTGAAGGATCTCGTTTTTCTCTCAAGATTCTACAATCTCCAGCCACTTTGGGCTAACAAATGGCCTATTGAGTATGCACTGCTGAAGGTTCAATGTTATGTTGTAATGAAATCTCTTGCAGGCCTTGCCGGCGTGCCACGGTGTGCCATGGCCATCAAATCCATAGCCAATCCATATAGTATGTATAATGTTCTGAGTAGGCCGCAAAGGATTTCCCCTTGTCAGTGTCATTGTCATCCAGCTCTAAACATTCCGAAGGCTCTTATATAATACTAAGTAGACATAGGAGGGTGGAGGCTTCTGTAGGAGTCCTCCTTGTAATAAAATGTTTAAAGATGCCAGGCACTTGAATCTTGAATCAAAGAACGTCTTGAGGATCTTGAGGGATCATCCATCTTGTCCTTAAAGTCTCTCTGTCGCTAAATGCACTTCTCCGCCTCTAAATGTTTACCCCGGCTGTTGCTGGACGATTTTCTCCAGACTAAGGAATCATGAACTGTATTATTTTGAACAATTGCACAAGGATGGGCAATTCGGTTCATGTGATAAACTTTACGGCTTTTTCATACCGAAGTAGACTAGGTTAGATTTGACGTGCAGAGAGATGCCTTGTGTGTTTTTCTTTTTAAACATAACTCCATGTCATGTACCCAAGGGTTGGAGGAGTAACTGTTCTAAAATATTCTCCATGAAAGTGCATCTCCTTAAGAAACTTTTCACTCACGAGATGAGAGACCCTCTCATTCATTCACTTTGGAATACTTGAATCATGAATCGTCTGGGGCAAAGTTTTGTGAGTGAAAACTTTTATTTCTTCTTTGTATTCTTTGGTGGAGTGGGAGGGATGGGTATTCCATTTACTAGGCACCCCGAGCGACTATAGATAAACTACCCACTTCTTCATGAAATGATTTGGTAATTCCTTAAACTATAAAGATCGCTAGTCCATGCTCAATCTTAAGGTTGTCTCCAGTCCAATGGTCTGTGAGTAGTTGGTCCATATCGATCCATTCTTGGATGTCGACGTGGATCTTTCCTTGAGCTGAGAGGGAAGGGAAATATACAAGAAGGTCTTTGTCCATCTTGGAGAGATCAATAACTCAATTGTTGAATAAAAAAGATTGTACAATAAAGCTATTTGTTGCTGCACTTCCTTTATGTCCTCAAGTGAGCATGATTTCTTCCTAGCTCTTTGTGCTTCTGATGGACCCGGGTTCAAAGTTTGAAAGAGACTTCTCCTTCCGTGTTTATAATACAGAGTTTTTGGTTGTGGGAAGCTCATGGAAAATTCGAAAAATACGAATAATGCCATAAACTTGGCTTTGGGGGATGGACGGATAGAATTGAGAATAGGTCGGCGTGTTTTTTTGCTTGAATGGATAATAGATCTCGTGGGTGATTGAATTTTCCAGCAATAAGATGATGAATCAAGACCCGTAGTAGTCTAGAGGTCTAGAGCCTTTGATTTCCACTCTTCATTCACCATCAGCTCATCAATGCAATATGCAATGGTGTATTCGTATTCGTTGCCATTGAGAGTGAGGTGTACGGATCAATGGGTTTGGTTATGTGTGTGGGAGAAACTTTTATTTTCATAATAGGGCTGTAAACTTTTGAGATGTTGAAGGAGCCGGGTAGGATCACAGAATAGCCATGCTCCTAGGAGCATGGCTATTCTGTGGGGTAGGATTGGGCTCTTAGGAATTTCTAGAATCCGCTATTATATTCACTTGAGCAATAGGAGTAAGCAAATCTTTTTAAATGTTTGTGTTGGGCGGTGGAGAGTTTGACATTGGGTGATGGATGTGAGGAATTTCGGAGTCAGCCTGTCACATATAATATTTTTTGACTTTCCAAACGAATTCAAAGTAAAAGGAAGGATTTTAAGGTGCAAAACAAGTCATTAAAGTCATAAACAACCCTCCGAGTTATTAAATCTCGCCCAGACGACAACTAAAACACACTAACCTCTGTGTAATTTCCTTAATTAAACCAATTACATATTCATACAACCCTTTACCTATCCCAATGCCTGAATAAAAATAGCAAATCGTTAAAAAAAAATTAAAAAACAGTTTCCTTTAACAAGTTAACGACTTGCCTTTCCTCTAGACTCTCTAGCTTTTAAGTGTCCACTCAAAATCTCAACACTCCTCCTCCATATAGTTTTATATTAACCATAACTTGAGTATTTCCCTCAGATATTGATTTCCTTATGATATTTTTTTGAAAGAGTGAACAAGGCCTTTAGATTCATGGGAATACGACAGTTGGGCTCAACGGCCTGTAGGCTCCCTTATAAGCTTTCACCAGCCCATCGAGAAAATCACCAGAGTTTTTTGGCCTTATAAATTGAGGGGAAATTTATTGGAACGACTTGGAAACGGGAACCAGTTGGTAACAATAATACACTCAGAAAGTAAGTCGGGACAAGTTGAACAACTTTAGCAACTTCAAGTACTCAATCTCCCACCCGATCCTTCATAGGCTGGAAATATGTAGTCCATAATAAAGATCTATGTATGGTGGGTTAATATACGGGCTTTATGGGTAGTTGGTTTGAGGTGGAAAGATATTTTTGTGCTGTTAGGTTGGGATTTTTTATGACATAATTCCTATAGAGACTTTGATTGCGTGATGATTAGATTGCATGTAAATTAAGCATTTCTAGACTACCGTGCTTAGCTCGGGGTTCCGTGCTCTAGATTATGTACTCCCTCAAATTCCTGAAAACTCCTTATTACCAATTGCTTATGGTGTGGTGGTGGTGATGGTGGTGTGTGAGTCTTTGGAGAAGGGATACTTTTTTATTCACGCCATAAATTAAATGCAAAAGCAGGGTAAATAAATATACACAAGGGAATTTATAGTTTTGTAAGTAAGAAGTTGTATCATTTGGATGCGATGGTTCATCTCTATTGCATGTTCGCCGGCTGTTTTTTTGGGGCGGATTTAATGATGTTGAGGAGATGATGCAGATTTCGTAGAGAAATTTTGTACTTTTTTCATAAAGCTTTTGTTACTTGGATTTTCGAGTTGGGATCTTGGTTTGGTACGTGCATATGTATTGATTTTGGTCAGTTTTTATTATGAACTTTTTAGAAGGTTATATATTTGGAAGATATGGTTTGAAATGCTACTGCTTGAGTTTTGAATCTTGCTGGACTGGGTGGTTAAGAAAATGATGATGTGGATGTGAGTATCAAATAATAATAGTTGGGCATTAGTAAAAGCTTTAATTGTTTTAATTCTTGAGACTTGTTCTGCAATGTAGATTTTTTAAGTGGATTGAACTTATTATTTCTCCCTTGCAATTTAAAAATTAAACGCTGGCTACTGTTTTCTTGAAAATTGCTTGGAATTTTTTTTACCAAAGATGCGTGCATGTACTTACTTTACGTTTAGCAGCAATTTTAGTAGTTTAAAGTAACGTTAAGACTATCAGATTGCAGTATTTTATTCCATAAATGTAGAGATAATAAGCTTAATTTTATAAGGGTCAATTTTCAGATTCAATTGTAAGGCAGAGGAGCTCATTTAATAAATTGCTAACTAGGTGTTACTTAAGTAACTACAGTCATTGCTTAGAACTTTAAAACAGTTCAAGCTTGTTCTTTAGGGCTTGCATGAATCCCATTGTCCGTATGGCATCCCATAAGTCGACTTAACGTATTTAACTACGACAAACAGCTTCGATAGTGAGTTCATAAATGGGTTAAATTTGCCGACGCAGTTAGAAGCAGTAGCAACTAATGCATTTCCAAATTGAACGGCATTAATTTGTCGTGCCCATAGGGGGACATTACTCATGCTTTTGCTATATTAACATCTTCTACTCTGTAATTGATCCCCTTTAATTCAACATTTATGACATGGACGTGTTTGCGTTCAAATGACTTTTAAGTTCAGGGTTGAGATGTTGAGAATAGGGATTGCAATTTCTGCAGCACAATGACCTTCGATAAACGTGTACTATTAGCATGAAATGAATTTCAATTCCAAATCGATTTATGAAATATTTTGACACATACATTTGCAGTTAGGCAAGAGTGCTGTGTCGGTCTTGACGCTGATGATGTACACACGGCAGGCTCCAAAAACTTTCCTCTAGTAATTCAAATGCGTCGTAACTTAAATATCATGACCACATCCTGGAATTTATGAGGTGCACCCAATCCCATTTGCAAAGCAGGGATTAATCGAATTTTTTTTCAAAGAGTTGGGTGGGGTTTTAAACTTTTGTGCTGTTAGAAATTCTTCGTAGTAAAGTATTTTGGATTGGAGATTTTTTATAAAATTAGTTTACGATTTAGTTAGAATTTTTTATATCTGGATGTTATAACTTTTCAAAAACAACAATAATTCTCATATTTTTAGATTTAACTGGATCAGTATTTTATGCGTGATTAAAATAAATCTGCTACGACTTTTTTGAGACAGGTTTGCATTTTTGGAATCCAGATTTTTAAATATTGTATGAGAAGCTTTTAAAAGCGTTTTTTTGAATCCAGAAGCTTTGGAAGTAATGTTTCAAGTTTATCAAAAAATCTGCATACAAATCAAAGAAATCCATTTAAATTCCAATTTGATTATTAGATTAAATGCACAATGTAATTTTAAAATTTTTTATCAAAGGGACTATCTTTAAAACGCTAAATTAGAATTCATAGAACTGGCCTTTGTGATTGAACCTACTCTCATCCCGCCTGACGTAAATGACCCCATTTCCAAGCTTGAAATATTAAAATATTAAAAACAGCATTTTAGTTATTGCTGCATACTATCTTGAATATGCATTAGGTATTGTGGTTTGGAATCTAATAAACTACAAGTTCAAAAGCATTCAAGCTCAAGAATCCTGCACTGGCTATGTAAATCGTACACACTACTGTCTAATCAATTCCATTCTGCTGTTGGAGCCCAGACACCCTCACAAAATAAAATACCCTCCTAGCCCCAAGTTTAATTTAAACTAATCTCAAATATAGGTTAATAAATTAGTAAAATAGGGCTTTTTAGATTAACCCAATGACCTTGCTCGTCCACCTCCTATTCTTCTCTAATGAGAAGGCTCTAGTAGTCGCCCTGCCAGTTCTCTTGAATCTCAAATCGTGTTCGACGAGGATAACACAGCCGTTGGAGCCTTGGGTTCTTTGAAACATATTACAAGAGCAAGGTAAAATGTTAGGGCTTAATGGGATTGGTGTTGCTGGTGGTCGTATTGCAGGTGTGAGGGGAGATAAATATGCCATTTTCATAATTGCATTCGATTCAAATGAGGCAAAAAATAAAAAAGATCTACTGCACGACTCTTACAAATAATGAACTACATTCTGGGATATCAGTAAAATGCATCCTTATGGCTGACCAGACTTATTCTGAAATTATATTTCATATGAGAACATGCAGTACCCATCCACATTTCTCCAGGGTGTTTTTTTTGGACGCATGTGATCTCATTCATAAATGACGATTCATGACATAGGCAATCGGAGAAAAATAAGATTTTTTTTAAACACGCTCCTTTAGTTGGAAAAGGTTTTGAAATTGGAACACAATTTATTTTAAAAGGCTTAAAAACTATCTAACTGCCCGAAGAATGAAAGCTGAACTTTGGAAATTGTCCCAGGCGATTGATTTGGTTTAGAATGATTTGGCATGTTTGAGTTGCATGTTGTGGGTTTGATTCTACTGACAAGTTATCAAGCAGATCGCGTTAAATAGTCAATGAAGCTTTAGCCCAAATCTGCCACCTGCTATGGAATCAATAATGCAAAAGGAGTTTGATTTTTTATTTGCAAACTGACCTTTCCACGCAAGCTATTCTATTTCGATTTGATGAAAGGGGGTTTGGTGCAAAAAATAAGAATTTGGAGACAGTCAAATAACACGGATATAATTTAGAATCCTTTTGTCATGATAAAAATCCCAAAGATACGGGTGGTATTTCCTATAAAAACCGGATTATGCCGAGTAAGTCGTCACATTTAGAACCACAACTGACTGCAGTCCTAGTTTGAATTCCAGTCCTTTAAGAAGTCAAAATGAGAACCCATACAATCATCCTATTCAGCGCTGTCCTCTTTGCAGCCATATACGTAAGTCTTGTGCAGCGTTTTATTTAATTAGAATTGCAGAGTTTGATGACAAACTAAAATAATTAAAACCTTGATGACAAACTAAAATAATTAAAACCTTGATTTCTGACACCCAGGTCACTTCAGCCAACTCGGCTGATGACGAGGACAACGCCGCAGGAGAAGACATGGGCAAATCGATGCAGGATGCTTTCAAAAAGGGAAAGCCCAAGGAGATGATTGGAAACTTCATGAAAAAAATGAAGGGGATGATGGAGAAGGGGAAAGATGGAAAGCCAGGAGGTCGTGGGGGTAAAAAGTACATGGAGAAGATGAAGGGTGTTTTCGAGAAGCTCAAGGCCCTCAAGGATAGCGAAGGCACTGATGAGGAGAAAATGGCTAAAGCCAAGGACATCTTTAAGAGCATGATGCCCGGGAAGGGGGGCAAGAATAAGGAGTTTCAAAACGGGATGAACCTTTTCAAAAAGTTTGGAAAGAAGGACAAGGAATAAATTTATTCAAATTAGAATCTTCAATGTCCTAGACAATATCAAAATAAAATAAAATTCATTCGATTTTACTGGTAAATGAGGGATAGGAAATAAATTAAAATTTTGATTTCAAACTCTTACGAGTACTTGCGTAATTCGCATTTTCTCGTATTTAGTTCATCGTTTAAAAAAACAGGATATTCCCATGAGTGCTGTAGTATTTAGAGTATTAAGCATTCTTTACAATGTGAATATGAATCAAAATTCGAGATTTCCAGATTAAACATCCAAAAATCTCCCTCGGGTTTTATGGGACTGGAAGGAAGGATTACTTTTTTCGTCACAAAGGAAAGACATAAGTTACTCTGTCGGTCCCTTTGAGCTCTGGTTAAATCTGGGGGACTATAAATCGTCATGTATGTATGTCGGAGGAGGAAGAAGCCCTTTTCTTTAAAGCTCTAATGTTTAAGATTCAAGGATGATGATATTTTAAGGGATTACTTCTACTTGGGCTTAAGACGAAGGGATTCATTTTATACTAACTCCCATCATTTGATATAAAAAAAACAGGGCCTGGTTTAGTCTGTCTTTCTTTCTTTCCTATTCGGCATTACCCTCACGGATTTAAGTACCTACATACATTTGTGAAGATGTTCTACACTAATACACATTAAGGATGCATGTCCAGATCTTTAAAATTTTAAACTGGGTTGTCTCCATAAGCTCTATCTGTGGATAGCAATCATTTAGGGATTTATGGAATCAAAGTACAAGAGACAAGGGACACTTTCCTACAATAAATGTCACCACTGATGTAAACCTGTGAGTTGCTTAAGCTATTTGCTTTTAAAAAATTACTGAATTAAATACAAGACCTCAATTGAAGTAGGTTTTCAAAAAAGTATTTCAAAGTAATTCCAAACTTTAAAAATCCGCATGTTCCTGCCGTGTCGTTCCACGATCAGAATTGGCTTGAAGTGCACGTGTAAATTGTAAGCTGTAATTTGATTTAAAATTGAATTTATGGAGTTAAAGGTAGGCCGGGGTAATTTAATGAATATTTCACAAGGAACACAAAGCGTTATCAAACTAACGAGTTGTTTCTGATAAAGCAGTTAGAGTTACCCCCGGCCCAAGAGGCCAGCAAACGGCCCTATTTCCTTACCTAATAATAATCGAATTTAGGCGATAAGGTCTCCCCCAGCAGTCCAAACTTAGATTAGCCGTGGTCATAATGCCAACGGGTTTATTATTTAATAACAATAATCAAGCAAGGAATGGAAAGTGTTTAGCAACTGTTTACCCAGTAAACCAGCAGGTTCCCTGGGATGTGGGCAATAATTTAGTGGAGGGGAACACATACCTCTGCCTTTGACTTTGTGAGCTCGTAAGCCTCGTAAATTGTTTGGGACACCTTATCGTCCATTTTTATCTCAAGACATATGCTATAAAAATTTAAGACAGTCTGAACACTACCACTCTAAGCACCTAGGGCTAGAGTTGACAGTGTATTTTGGATAAACTTTTTTATGTCTTTTTGTCACGCCATCAAATCCCAGTTGCAACTCCACTCCAGCCAAACAAACTGCATATTGAATAGGAATTATACATACTACTATATTTTTTAGAGGAATGGGGCGACCATAATATTTTTTAATGCTGCTTCGGGTTCATAGCATCACATTGTTGAAGATCTTGAGCTTTCAGACTATATTACAACGGAAACTCTGTGATCGGCTGTTAGAGCTTTGGAACCTATTTCCGATTTTATAAATATAGTTCGGAAATTTGATTCCAGAGTGCTATTTGACCTATTAGTACCAATAGGTCAAACGATTCAACATTTTCGAAACTATAAAGATCCTCGATCTGTCTCTGTGAAGCTTTGAGACACCAAGGCAAGATAGTCAAATACATGCCGGCTCTGTTCCAACTTCCTTTAAAAAAAAGTATTGGTAAGTAGACTTTGTACGTTTTTTGTTACCTTTGCAGAGGGAAAGAACACGTCAAAGAGTACAAATAAGTCTCCAAGGGGCACTATGATCCTTTGACAGGTGACATTTAACTGTTACAGTCACATTCCATCCCCACGATTCCTCCCAAAGTACAATCTGCATTTATATGTACGCACAAGTCAAGTTGAAGAGTCCCCTGGGCCAGGAGAATATTTTAAGACTATTGAGATTGAAAATAGATGCACGTCAATCAAACGGGTAGAGCAAATGACTGACATGACAACTGACAGTCTGACTTGATTGACCTCAGGAGGGTATCTTTGGGTATCAGATTAAAAGGCGTCATTTTTCAGACACAACGTCCACTGACTGAATGTAGGAAACTTACAGATTAGCATATCTCAAATGGAATTTAATTCAATAGATGAGCTTAAATTTTAAATGATGTTCCCCCTGGTAGTAAGTACTGAAAATGTTGATAATACATTTCAAAGGTTACCTCATGGGAATCCATGTGTGTAACTAAATGGCTAAGAATGTCACACACTTTGCCAAATACTTGTCGGCATCATAATTTTAGCTCAAGTCTTTTAATTCCGCATAAACCACACCTGCAGAGGGGGCACCCTGGGACAAACATCTACTCTCTCCTCCAATCTCATCAAATAACTCACTGCCGCCTAATGTTGCGAATCCCCAGGGGTTGTTTCTGTCCTCCAGCCCAAGCTTTTCCGAAACGTTTAAATGTAAGATTGGAATTAAAACCACTGGCAATAAGAAAATATGTTTGCAGGTGGGGGTGAGACTATTGGGCGTAGTAAACTGGAAGTACCAGCTTTTAAATATTGCTAATCGAAGTGTTCTTTGAAAAGGTTACAAGAATCCGTGCGTAGAGCTAGCCTTTAATGGATAACATGATGACCTCCATAAAAATACAAATGAGTAACTGGGCAGCTAAATAGGATCATTTGTATTACATTTTTAAACTATTAGGAGTTTTACTATTTTAAATAAATTTTAGTACATTGTTGCAGGTGTGCTAATATCTTGGGTTTTCAATAGTTGCCGAGTAGTTCTGAGAATTTTACTGTCTTTAAGTGTCGGGGGTTTTTCTTTTTAAACCTTTGGTAATGGCTTCTGTAATCATCCTTGTCCACCTGTCTCGGCTGTCTCCTGTCTGTTGTTACGTTACAGAAGAAACTCACAAGTTTATATGGTAATGTTGTTAACTTCGGAAATTTTGTTGCTAAACATTTCAGTCAAGTTTGAAAGGCGTCAAAGTGTTAAAGAGATTGACACATGTGACATGTTAAAATTATTGATTTCTTACCAAAATAGTATCTACATTTAAAATACACTTGCAATTTTCGTAAAATGTCGAGGGAAAAATATAATTGGGTGACCCAAATTGCTAAATCATCCCCAGGTTTAGAAAATTGACCTAAGGGATGAAGAGTTGGACTTATTGAAATTCATTAACATCCATAGAATATCTCTATCTTCGAAAAAATATCTGTATGATTTTTTTTAAAGTACATTTAAAACTGATTATGTGGCTAGAATGTAAATTGATGTGGAGGTGGTGTCTTAAAATACACTCAAAGCTCCACACTATGGACGAGGTGATTACCAACAAGAGTTATGAGCTTCTCCAAAACTGAAGTCATTTCGAGAGGGGGGAATATGCATTTTTTATCACTTCCTTTGTTTCTTCTTGATTGTTGATTTCTGAGGGTAGGCTCCTTGATTTTAGACTTAAATCACCTCCAGAAACACCACCGATAAGATAATAAATGGGACTAGGGGATACTACTTACATAACGAGCTAGAGTGGACGTAGCTCGTTTGGAAAACCTAAGGATTTTAAATTATACTTGTCCAAAGCTCTAGGAAGAAATGAAAAACACTTTTTAGGGACCATGCCGGCCCTTATAATTCTAATGAAGGGTGAAATAGCTTTTTCTTAACTCTAGGGGAAGAATCTGTTGATTGTTTCCACTTGTTTCTCTAATTTTAAGACGTTAAAGACGAATCGTTATTTCGAACAGGACGACGATGGAATTATCTATTTCCCATAGTACTCTTAGGCACCTACATAATTATTACCTATACATGTTTATATTTAAGACACAGCCCTCAAGTTCTGGCTTTGGAAAAACTATTAGACAAACGTATTTTTTTAGTAAACATTAGGTGGGATGAAGAGGCGTGGAAAAGGCACGAGGCTATTAATCAACAAATTTATTGTTCCCTTGTTTTCTTAAATCAAAACATGAAATGCAAAGCAAGGGCCTATGAAAATATTTTTGTTTGAAGGAGGGTTGGGAATCTATGAAGATGAAATTGATGGGAATTAGGTGTGAAAATATGTACTTAGATTTAGGCTGCCTGGGCTAATAGGCCGGTTCTCTATAGTCACAGGACAAAAAGTTACTGTACTAAACTTCAAACATCAAGTAAGGGTTTGAAGTCAAAGTAACCGTTAAAATTACGTATGGACGTTCATACTGCTAGAAAATTAACCACCTCGGGTGTTTTGACAACTTGATAATCTGCATGGATTTTAGATAAAAAATTCAGAAACTTCTGATTTCAGGCAGCAAGAGATACACAATAATGAGTGACCGTGTTCTGAGTTACTGTTCTATGTACGAAAAATTATTTAGAGTTTGGGTGGGTAAATATATTGTCGAATTTATGTAATGTAACAATTTTTTGGATTTTTGCTGATACACGTGATTCTTATAGATTCGTGTGATCCATACAAATTACCAATTAATGAAGCGGTATTTGCTGATGTTTTAAAAGATTTGATGGTATGCATTTTCAAACTACTTTTTCCAGCAATAAATTATTTTCGAATATAAAATTTCGTAAATCGAGCATCGGCCATCGATCGTAAAAATCATCCAGACTTTCCAATACAATTTAAGCTACAGCCCTTTAAATACTGAGTCTGACGCTTTAAATACTTCATTTGATGTTTACGTCGTAAGTTCTAGATCTTAAAAATCTCGACCAAGCTCTAACACTGAAGTCTCACTTCTCAGGGATAAGTGCTCAGATAATATGATTACTATATTAATTATCCACCACCATAATGAAGACCCACCCCAAGCCCTCAGAATTCCGAATATTATGAAACAGTGGCAGTCTTCATTACCTTCTTTTAAATTACATTTAAGATGATGTGTTTCGAGAAGGGTGGAATTTCCATAAAAAGTCTCAACACCATAAAATCTTCAAACTTTAACACTAAAAATAAATGAAATATTTACGGCCCAGCGTATCTCCTTCCCGAAAACGTCCTCCAGCTACTTGATGAACAAAAGCGAGACTAGTCACTGCCTTCCCTTAAATGGATTCTCATTTGTTTTCGAAATCGGCACACGTTCCTCACGCATAAATAGCTGCCACTACACTACAACAGCATATACAACCTACGGATTACATTGTTAGCAATCAACAATGTGGTTTGAGGCGAGTTGAACTTGAGCTATTATTATCCGGATTCTCAACTCCATTTCTGGGCTGATTAAGCAATTGTTTGCTATGATAATGGGCTTCTTGCTATACATTATTTTCAGCCGTTTTGTTAGTACATGATATTTTATATACTCTACTACCGCATCTGATTTTCCTACGCATAATATTACAATAGATTGAGAAGTAAGGGATACAAGAGAGATGATTGGATTGGGCAGACACTGGTATTTTGAAATCCGTTTTTAAATTCAAGACTCATTGTTCAGCTTTATTTCCCCTCCTGCTTGTCATCACTGCTACCTTTTTTGGTCCATCCGTTTACTGGGCTTTTTATTTATCGTCTAATATTACACAAATAAAGTAGGCGAGATGTTTTGACTCCACATTTCTCAGTCAACAATGGGACCCTGGAAAAATTATCAAAATATCTATAAACCATGCTTGAAAAGTTAATATTCAAAATCTCGTAAGAAAAGGAATTGAGTTTCGAGGTTCATAATTTAAAGTAAAATATCCCAAAAGAATAGTTTGTAAAGAGATCGCGTGTCGTTTCTAAATCAAACGGCTCATTTCCCTAAATCTTGAACATTACTTATTTCTAATTCCTAATAACTTTAATGTCTTTAAAGTTACGCCTCTACCGAAAGTACAAAGGGCTTTTGAGAATTATTTACTTTTTTATGACACTCTCAGATTCTAAGGGGCTCTAGGATTTCATAAAAATAAAATAAAAGCTTGAACATATTTACAGCTTATGACCATAAAATTACATAGAAATCATAAACAGATATCCCTGTGTTTGTAGAACTGCTCAGTACGTTAGGAGGTGATTATATTTTAAGGTAACAAATCGATTTTCACAATTGGCTGTGAAAACGTGATGTCAAAAATTGAGGTTTTCGTGGATAAAGCAATTTATAACGGGCTTAATTTGAGTTTTTAAAACTCCTACAAAGGGCTCATTAAGTCTAGAGTAATTTACTTGCCTCCTTCTAAGTATATCAGCACGTAGATAGATAAATCCTTGATTGTGGTGAAGAATTTGAAACCACAAAATGTTCACTTTCAACCGTATTCTGCAGAGATGAGAAATCAGAAGCCCAAGTGGCAATCGAACGAACAGACCGACATACATAGACATTTTTATATCCAATTAAATTAATTAACATGAATTTTCTATTAATATAGAATTTATTTTAATGAGCATGATTTCCATTTATAACTCGTCCTAGTCAAATTCATCCTACATTAATTATTTCCAGGATACAAGCTCCAACTCCAATCTCTCACCACAGAGATTTAAAATTAGCGAAAATTTTCTATTACCATAATTCAAAGCCAATGATAACCAATATAGTAGCAACCAGGTCAAATTCTCAAACAAGAGGTCACATAAGATTATCCCAACCTTTCATATAATTTATTTCACTACTGCGGTCGTGTGGTCGTCAAACCAAAGTTCATATGCTATATGATTTAAATAATCCACATATGTGTCCTACTAGTATAGTGTGGCATACGTCCAAAGAGAATTCAAGGTTGTCCTGTCCTCCTTAAATAAAGAGATGACGACTAAAGAGATGACGACAGTCCCATACTCTTGAAAACAAGTAAGTTCAAAATCCCTCACATACAAAACGCATCTTCATTCACAACAGAATTACACCATCATCTGTAACTATACAGCTTTAGAAAGAGTAAGTGTCAGTTTACGAAAGATACACAAAAGTTGAATTGAATTGAATGGGAAAAATGAAGCTCCTATTGTTCCCCCTAATTGCTTTGTATTGTTTCCTGGAATCTTCAGTGGCTCTGGAGGATGGAGATTTGTACAAAATCCTCAGCCCTTTAACTGGAAATGTAAGTTTGAAAGTTTGAAATACTAAGAGCAGTCTATTCCACTTTAAGGCATTTCTATTCATGAACTGTTGGATATTGATTTAGTTTTGAAATTTGAATCCCTCCTAAATGCTCCACATTTTCCCTGATTAGGTTTTAACAGTGGGAAGTAGCGAGCCGAGGGAAGGAGCTGAAATAATTCTCACTCCTTGGAAGAGCAATCCAAATCAAAAATGGTTAGCAGTTCAAGCAGGTAATCTCACACGATTTAATAGAAACTTTGAACAAATACATGAACTGAATTCTAAATCCTCGTTAAGGGCCCTGTCCTATGTCGACATCCCAGGGGAGGGTAGAGCCATCTTAGATGGAGTACATAGAACCGTAGTTACTTTTTGAAGGTGACTCTGTCTTCTAAATACGTACACTAGGACTTACGACGTATGTAAACTAAGAGAAGAGAATTTACCTTTGGAGGTTGAGTTAGTTAGCGTGGTGAATTTGTATAAGAAATGAGGTCGGACAAGTAAGAAGCATCAAACTGATAATTATTTCCATTTTGATGAGATTTCAAAAGCCTTTTTAAGGGCGATAAATCATTTTCATTTGCTTTCTTCCCCGGGACGATCTCCTTGCGTCCTTGCAATTGCAGGCTTCTAGCTAGTCGGAGGTTCGTGGAGGTTGGAGGTAGCCTTGGCATTATTGGCTTTTCTAAAAGGAATTCGCATCTCGTTCAATTTATGAGATCTCATTAATCAAGTTGTTTGATGTGGGGGGCTCTGATTTCAATTCCTCTCCATCTAAATAATACCATCTCGGAGGGACTGGGAATTCTTGATCTTTGGGAATAGATAGAGAACTGCATCCGAGGCTGATATCCCTTTATTTTAATCCAGAGGCCATTTCCATCCATAGTGTTCTCTCTAAGGAGTTTATTTGATTCATTCGAGTGGAATTGGAAGCTTGGAGATTAGTTGGGGTTCGTGCTTTCAAGTAGCTCCTGCATATGGCTTTCAAATTTCAAAGCTAGCCAAAATTTCAGAATCTTGAACTGGGATCTCAAAGTTTGGAAATCAGTATTTTTAAAGCTCAAAATTCTGAGGAGCATAAGTTAGCCTGGAGGTTCTTAAGAAGCTCATCGTAAATAATTATTATTCAAGTACCCACGTCTGTTTTTTTCCCTTTCGAAGAAATGAATCATCGAGATGATTCTGGCTCCCAACTGGAAGTGATCATAAATTACTCATTGCAGATTTTAAAGATTCTATGAAAGTCAGATTTCTGGGACGGGTGGAAGATTAGCTCCGCTTCTTCATTTAGCATTCAACTCTCATGTCATGATGATGAGACAATCTAATTTAATGGAGAGTAAATGAGCATACAAAACTATGAACAAGTCTCGTAATGTATACGTATATATACATATGTATATCTATTCCTGAGGATCCTCCGCCTCGGGAAATAATAAAACTTTATTCACAGAGTACAGGGGAATTGTGTGTGTACAGTAACAAATCATAATCAAATACGGAAGCGTTTCCATTGCCCAGGCCATCCTGCCTTGTTCGCAACAGATTTTAAGGCGCTTTTGAACTTGCCAGTTGCCATCGCCTTGGACTCATTCGGGATCGGGTGGCATGAATTATGTATGAGATTCAGGGAGGAATTCAATCTTGAGAAATATTCAGGAATTTTTGCCATGTAAATTGTAAGCTGAAAGAATGCTGGAACACTTGGATGTAGCCAAATCATTTCCTACTTGGGTGTTGGCCAATTTAGTTTTTGAAAACTAAATTCAGAATCGTCTTAATGTTTTAAAAAACGTTTTTTTAGTGGTGGCTGGAGACAATTATCTCTTGATGCCTCAGCAGCAACGATGGGACTGGGCCAGATTCCTTCGTAATGGGGAGTCCTTACGGGAGACCAAGGAGAGACATAATGACCTTCCTGATTGGTCAATGGTGTTAAATGCTGACACCCAAGGACAGGTTACCCAGCAGGTGGGTGATTAATGAACTGATTAAAGGGTTTTGGGGATTGATTTTAATCGATTTTTGACTAGCCAAGGGATAGCAAGAAATATCAGCAGTGGCGATCTGAAGTGGTTCAATCCAAATCCGGAAGTCAGAGAGTTTTGATCAAAAATCTTCAGGATAATAAATGTCTTCAAGCTTCTGGGGGCTCGTCAGGCCCTGCTGGGTGAGTTTCGAAACTTTCCAGTAGTTTTGAATTTAGTAAAATGAATAATTTCTTATTTTTTCTCACTGCTTTTGTAAATACTGTACATAGTTGAGATTAACTAATATGGTGATGGTCATTATAAATTGTTACGGACTTTGTGCGTGGCTTTGATTGATTTATACATGGACAACGGAGGATTGAGAGAGAAGAGATCCACGAATACAATTAAATAATTTTTTTATCACGTTCAACGTTTACCATTGCAATAACTGTTGAGCTGTTGGTTACCTGTTTGACGAGAATCTATCCATTAGCTCGGGTCTTGGGTATTCCATAAATTTCAAATGACTCCTCTCTCTGAATTTTAAAGGACCTCACAAACGACCCCGACTCCCACGACTTCTGCGAATAATCAAGGCTTCTTCCGTAGAATTAGGAATTGGTTTTCCTCCTTTGGTTCTGGATCTTCATCAAATACTGCTTCAACGAGTACCGCTAGTCCCATTCCTACTACCACATCTGCTTCGTAACCAATTAACAAAATATTTAACCAACTAATTAAATTCTATTAGTAAAATTAGCCTTCTTCAAATTTACTAGTGTTCCATCACAAAGGACGAGTAATGGAACTTCAACTTCCAACAAGATTTCCTTGGCTAATTGTGACAACTTCCATTCTGGCCAACAATGGATCCTCGAAAAGCTCAGTATCCGTTGAAGACCATTCTAATAAATTTTGAAGCACAATTTCCATCCTGGATCAAATTTATTTTTCATTATCTTCGATCATTAAAATAAAAGTGTCTTATGACTGAAAGGAATTAATAAAATCGCTTCTGAAAGTCCTTGTCAATTTAAATGCTGAAAAAAACATCTTTCTATAATTATCCTGGCTAAGTGTACCGTGCACCTTGTCTAAAACTTCACATATGGTCGGTTACAGTCGGTTATACATATACCTCGAATCTCAGAAGAGGTGGAGGATTTCGAATCTGGCCCAACTCTCTAGGTCGTCTGGTGCCGAGTAGAATAGCCCAATTCATTATTTAAATTGCTCGACCAAATGCCTCAAAATTATGGGCTGAGTGTAAATCAAGTCTATTATTAAATCCTGGATTTATTGAAATTATTACTCCATGAATCTCCAGAGGCAGTCATAATCATAAACACTTTTCGAGTGCTTCTCCTCCAAGTAGAGGTCCGCAGTCCTCGTCCTCAGCATCTGGTACATGGTACTTTGTACTCATTTGTATTTGTAGGTTAACACGTTTACTTTTTTCTTACCCTGAATTCCTACCTAAATCACTACAATTGTAATTCAAGGGTGTTCAGGGTGCCTTCAGAGATTTAAGGCAGAGTTTTGTACCAGAACTATATAACCTTTAAGAATTATTTAAAAACCGTAATTCAAAATCACCCAACGACCCTGTGCATCCAAACCATCTAAGAGCAAGCAATTACAATTAATAGAGCCCAGACTAAACGACCCTCTTGACTTACTGCACCACTAACGCTAACAAGGGCTTGGTATGAAAAAAAAACTTCTTACAAACTAAATGAGCCTTAGCAAAGTAGCTCGGGATGATGTTAACTTGCGAGGACAAAAAAAGAACGAAACTATACACAACAACTAGTTGAAACTACTCATTCTTCTCCCTCGTTTTTTTAATAAATAAATGAATCTCAAATCGTATTTAATCTTTTCATGGGAATCTTCAAGGGAAATATATTATTAAAAATGAGTAGAGAAACTTGAAGAAACTACAAGTACTAACTTACAGATCCCCCCACACGGGCTTCTTGTTATCTGTATGGGAATTCTGCTGTTCCCGTAATGTTCATTTCCATGTCCATGTACACGATGCCGTGTCCAGTTTTTCTAAACATCCAGACTTGATGATAACTAGAACCCTCCTCATCCTGGACTGGTCCTTATGTTTTTCGTGCTGCAAATTGGCTCAGTGGTTGCTCATGAAATTTTAATAATAAAATATCAACAGAAGACTTTGGGCCATGTTTATTAGGCAAGGGAGATGTATGGATATGATAAGGCATGCGATGTGATAATAAAATGCCAGGATTTAAAAAAAAAAAACTTTGCAGTTGGTAGTGAGATCTCGGGATTTCTCATCTAGGTTCCCATATGCATCTCTTGATTTTATTTACGAGCCACAATAGCGGATAATAATAACCGGAGATGGTAACTCGTACAATAGTTGAAGGGTTCAAAGTGTAAAGAGATTAGGATATTTATATTTATGAAAGTTTTTTTCCATTCCTGAGTTTAATGAGCGTTTTTTAAAATCGTTTTCCAGTAGGAGAAAACAGGATCCATTGCATGACTTGGGTTCGTAAGATCAAAGTTTAAGATTCAAGTCCCAATCTGAAATCTGCTGCTGCTGTTGGCCAGTTTCGAAAGCCTTCAGCACCTGTTGTCTCTAGTATTGTTCCCCGTTCTTAAAGCATCCTTGCCCTTTTGAGACTTGTATACTTTAAGAGCTAGATAATTAAGTCCAGGAAGTTTACCTTCTGTTGTAGAAACTAATTTTGATTTCAAAATACAAAGGGATAAAGAGCAGGAAGTTTGGGTATTTATTACCTTTTCATATTTACACTCTTTCATACTTTCATGTTTGTGCTGGAGGTGTTATTAATGTTATTATATTGTGGCAATGGCAACCCTTGACCTCTGGCTTTACTAAAGTAACACAATAACCAAGTTTACAAATACGCAAGCTGATCTTGATTTATAAAAAAAAGGATCTTTGTAATTTATTAAGAAACTTGATATATTTTTTTCACACACCAGCTTTTTCCACTTCATCACTTGGGACTTAATTTTTAAAACGAAAATAAGCCACATTTTGTCCCTCGTAATTTTAGCCGGAGAGTGACAGCAAGATTAACTACCAAGTCCAGGGCTGTAGTTAATCATGTCGTAGGGGATATACATTTATAATGCCCATTTTTGATCAAAAGCTATACGGAGGGCTTCGAATCCTCTCTTCAAAAGGCTCTTTCTAATGTCCAAGACATTCTGCCCTCCTCTGTACATGTTAAAACTTCTCGTGGGATTACCTCAAGTCAGCCTGATTAGATTACGCATTTCCCTCAAGTAATAAAAAAAACACAGGTGACAAACGTTGAGATAGAGAGACCCGAACTGGAAATCCGAGCATAATCTAATATGTATGTGTGTGCTTGGAAGTTGATGGCGAACGTGACTATCTTCCTACTACATCGTTTAGAGATTATCTTACCAAAATACCCCTCCACTACTTCCATCCTATAACGATCGTTATTATTGGATATAATGAGTTGGACCCGAATTAAGAAAAAAATGCTTGAAAGTCTCGACAAGCAGAGCTTTTCATTTTCCTCGAGAAAAAAATAGTGTTGTGCCCATGTGGACCATATTTGGAAGTGGATTTGTCTTTTGGTTAAAATTTCATTGGAGACACTAAATTATTCACGGTGATTAAATAACAAGCTTACCTAACTTACTACAATGGAGCAATCATGTATAAGTACAAGATTGTAAGCCTAATACATGTTTTTTTTATATGCGGGCATATTTTTAAAAGTATATGAATGCCCCGGTGATACCATAAAGGTGTAAAGTGTAAGCTGAGATTTAGGAACATAATTTTTAAGGGAAAAAACGGTTGACGGCATGCAGAAGCAGTTTTGTTTTTTAAACCCCTTAGAATCTCTTAGGTGTGGAATCAAGATGGAGAATCTGTTGACAGAAAAACATGGGCTTCTTATTCTTACAGGCTTTGCCTATTTATTAAAGGATGCATATATATTTATATTAGAGATGGAAGTTGGAACGAAATCACTCCCAGTTTATAATGCTTATAAATTACCCACACGTGTCAAACCAATTTTATTTGATGATTTGACATGTCCTTTACTTCTTTACTGTCTAAGGCCTAAAACCTCGAAACGAACAAACGCTAATAGATCTCCATACAGCCTTTTATGTACCTTGTTAGAACTTTTAGTATTTATAACTTGAATACAGTTTCTTCTGTCCATGCACTTTTCAAAATTTTCAGACTCTCTAACAGCAGCATGTCCGCTTAATTTTTTTTTCAAAATCCTGAGTGCATAAGTTTGCAAAACAATTTTCAAAATCCTACTTTTTCTTCTAGTCATGTATTTCCAACCAGTTATCGCTCATCCCAACAAAGATGGCAAAAAGTCTTATTCCCCAAAGCAATCAATAATGAAGCACAGGCCATGAAATAGCTTTTGACATAAAACATTACACACATTTCCTCCCTACTGCGGAATCCCTTGGTGGTTCTCAATAGGAGGACTTGACTCTCGTATCATATCATCCATACAAATAATAAAATATGAAACAAAACAATATCCCCAATAGTCTCGATACATTTTCGAATAGATTCCATCAATATTCTCCCGAGAGCTCAAGCCAGCTGAAAAAACAATGGGCTGAGGAGTCTCTTATAACATCTCAAGACTTTAAAAGCTTCATCCCAATATTAAAATTTAAAACTTCTCTCTCTCCTCTATTAACTCTATGAACATATTTATACTTACCATCTCATACTTCATACAAGGATGAACAAGCCCTCTTCTGATTGTAGCTTCTATAGTTTTAGAAAATCAAAGGAGAGAGGTAAAAAAGTGACAGGAATCAGACGAACACCTGACCGTTGTTGTTTGAGACGTTTGAAAGCCCCATGGAGTCATCCTGATGCCACAATCCCAATTATTATCTCTCCAAACGGCCTATTCCTCCAGAATATCAATACATAATCATTCCAAGGGCTATTTACCTCCCCACAAGTTCCCATTGTTGCTACTAAGCTCCATCGGGTAGAATAAAGTTATGACGTATAAAATGAGTTGATAACACAGCCTGATAAATCTATATAACTATACAGCTTTTAAAGAGATTTGGAGTTAGAACCTATAGGCTATGTTTTCAAGATACTCGACTGGAAGATGCATGTACGACATTACTCTCCGTCCTGTTGAGATACCTGGACAGCCTGGGTGATTGAGTATATTATTCTTGGGAGCTATTTTTATTGGAAAGTGGCCAGTTGTTAATAATATATATTGGATTGTCCTGGACTGCCTCGGAAACGTAGGATTATTGCTGGAGTATTACTAAAGATAATAATGACTGACCCCTGGATGGCATAAGGTCTTTGGAAATGTTCTATTGGGATAATACTGGACTTGGCTAGTGTGGCTTTTGTTTTGGTCAAGGTTTGGAAAGGGTTGATTTCATAATGACACGATATGGACATGATGGCACACTGTCTTCAATTGTGAGGAGGCCAATCGCGTGTTTCTAGAATTTCCAGCTGAATTGGAGCAGTTTTTATTTGGAGGATATTTAGAATTTGGCCAGACTAGACGGCTGTTGGGTTTAATTTATGCAAATTTTAATGGACACTGGATGGAATTATGGAGCCCAATGATGTTGTAATTGTTGCATGCTCCGAATTGTGTAGTAGGAATATTTTTGGTGGTGTTTGTTTTTTTATGTGACCGTTTATAATTGATCTGCGAACCTTTTCTAAGATGTGCGAAAAAATAAACCATTGAATTAATTCATTAAAAAAACATTTGGATTCCGTCATTTGCTTGGGCATTTAGGCTTGTGCAAGTTTTTTTTTTATTGCGTTGGGAGTTTACGAATTCTGGTAAATTTGATTGACAAGTTGTAACAACACATAATAATTAATCCCGTAGAGTTTCTGATGGGCAACGATAGGAATTTTGGCAATTTTTTTGGGATTGTAATGGAAACGCTTAGCTAGGGAAATGTGAGATCATTTTGAGTTTTAATATCCGTATGATTATGTTACTTTTAAGATTCAAGATAGAAATATTTTCAAGTCTTAGTATTTCTGCAATATATCATGAAATTTTTGTAAACTGCAGGTGCAAGTTTCATAAATGTAAGGTTCAAAATTTTTTTTAGAGGATTCAATCAAAAGTTTGAAACTTTTCGTATTGGATCAATGCTCAACTATTTATGAAAATCTGGATTTTGTAAGATTATACAACTGGTTAGTAAAACTGAGTCGATTAACCTACAACTGGCATCTACCTCCAAAAGACTAAAAGAAACTTGTTGAGCTCAGCTACAGAAAATCCTACGTAAGTTCCTACGACTTCCCCAGAGATTCCTACACTTCTAACCCTATGCTAGTCTTTGTCCCTCAGACCGAGATCCAACATGGGCATTTATATTTAAATCAAATTCAGTCTCTATTAACAGTACCTTTTTTTTAATATGAATGGTCATACAGCCTGTTCAGAATCAAAGCCTAAACTAACCTGAAAGGGCACTCTTTCAAATGAATCTGAAAATAATGCCCCTCCACTATTTTCTTGCATCCTCGATCCGAAAACTTGCAGGGAAATGTACAAACTGCGGCCAGATTTTCCAACGCATAGTTCCGACCTGAAAAAGGTGACAAAGGCTTCCGACAAAGGGGGCAGTAGCAACTGGAACTAGAAGCTGATATCCTTGTAAAACAATTTTCGCATAAGGAATGACCCATAACGCATATTCGTACGATCCCTGTCATAAACTCGGTACACACTGGGCACTCTAGGAGGTAGTTGAGGATGCCCTCGTCTTGGGGAAATTTCACGATTAACGTCCTGCTGCTAAATAAGCCGTCAGTTAAACATATTAATTATAGTTTCGATTTGATTGTGGTTGCTAAAATGTACTAAAATTAAAGTTTTTTCACTGTATTGATACTACCTTGTTTGTAAAAAATCTTGATCCTTCTGTACAATCATCTAATCAATCTTGTCCTGGAAATCCGGTCACTCCACGAGCAATTAACAGTTGTCGACGAAACAGCTTAATGAATTCAAAATTGAAGCAGCAAATATGTTGGGAGTTGTGTGAGGGAGGAATATTGAATGTCAAGGTCTCTGTGGTTTCAATGTCGAAACTGTTTTTTACAGTTGATTTGACATCGTTTAAGAGTAAGGAATTAGGACAGAAAAATATTCAGCCTCTTTACAGATGTCGCAAAAAGTGTCAACACTAGAAGCTGACTTCCCATTTTTTTTATTGTGGTTTACTATTTGAATGGGTCAAAACCAAAACTGAAAAGACTTACTTTTTAAATAGATACATTTTCAAACTTTGAGATTTCAACTCAAATGACGTTCTTGCATTTTTCTGATTCATTTTAGTTCGAATTTATGTAAACGTTTAAAATTAAACTGTTGATTTGGTAAATAAAATTTATTTCAGATTTTCTTTAAATTAAAGACACACATGCAAACATTAGATACTCCCATTATTTACAATTACTGTATGATAACCGCCACCTTCAGTGACGTATCACGGCCTAGAGATGACCTCCCTGCTCCTTGCCCTATGAGGCAGCATACCAACGCTTATCGTCTCCCTCCTTCGCTTTCTCAGACATATGATGATAACAGCAATTATGATTAAGATAAGCACGATAACTGCCACTACGATCCCGGCTATTTCTCCAGGGTGAAGGACTTGTAGTTCTGCAAGGATTTAAAAAATATATATAATCGTCCATCTAAAAATACCCACATGCATATGCAAAGTTATATAGTAAAATCGATGACCTCTGACATCGATGACGCAAGAGTTGGTCGGGAAGTAAGGGTCACTACTCAAGAATTGGACGATCTGGGTACAACATGAGACCTTGAGGTAGACTCGAACACGCCCGTGGTCCCCTGGCAGAAGATACAACCCCTCCGGGATGGATGTTATCTTCTGAGAACCTATAAAAAAATATTTTTATGTTTCCTATTTTTTTTATCTTCCGTAAGATAAGGTAGAGGTATGAAATTACCCCCTCGGTTGAGAATGGTGGCATAAGCAGTCCACTCCCATCGGAAACAGTCATCCGGATCCGACCGATAACGACAAGTTCCTGTCACGTCTTTGTCAAAGCAGAACGGCTCGATGTCGTTGTACTGTAATATATTTAAGTCTTCATATAAGTTCTTATCATTCCGTGTATAATTAAAACCATAAACTTTGTAAAACTTGCCAGTTGAGACTATAATTGTAAGTTTAAATACCTGACCTTCTCCTACGAAAAAGCTCCTTTCGATCGAGTCTCGTTTCCCACGGGCTTGGACTGTTATCATTTCTGAGGACTCGGGTGTCACTTCATAAGACTTGGAAAGGGTTCTTGGGGAAATTAAGTTTAGTGGGATTTCTGTTGATGATCCTCCGCGCAAATAAAATCTATTTTAGGGATGGCAACGTTATTAACCAGTATCGGGTTGAGAATACAAGAGACAATAA
Organism: Agrenia bidenticulata; assembly: GCA_034694785.1. NCBI lineage: Eukaryota > Metazoa > Arthropoda > Collembola > Entomobryomorpha > Isotomidae > Agrenia > Agrenia bidenticulata. The sequence goes on along the minus strand of JAQFYM010000183.1, from coordinate 79,046 downwards.
TTAAAATTAAAATAGGAAAAAATAACGTACTCTGAAGGATTGATTGACATGACCTGACCTTCGGAATTGAAGGCAGTGATCCTCACGAAATCATCTTCGTGACCTTGGTTCTTGACTGTTACCAATCGGTTAGTCCCATTTCTCGAGCTATTCATCTAATTACAAATTTTGAGTCACCCGGATTCTTAAACTTGACAATTCCAGTCAAACTATTATGGAAATAATAATAAATGTGTGACCACATCTGACCTATGGCTGAGTGTACTTACGTCAACAAAGAGCCGAGCTTGAGGTTGATTGTGTTGACTCAATCCTGAATTTTCCTTCACAGGAGTCCGAAATGGATTGGTTAGGCAGGCCAGGTTTAACGGTAGAAAAAAATTCACAACCCCCCAAACCAAAATGAAATCCCACTTCATTTTTTATTATTGCTGCTCAAAAATTGGAAGTGCAAAGTTCAAAAAACCGAATCCTATTGATGAATCACGATGTATTTTTTGTATGCATTCTGTATTGACCTGAAAACGATTTAAAATAATCGATATTTTAAAAGCAGTTACTGAAGAGTTAAAAGCTAAGAAAAAAAACGAAAGAGAGAGTAGAGAGTGTCTGATAAACCAATGTTAGCACTAACGGTTTTTAAAAGTGAATGAAGAGTGATTAGTAGCTTTTCCTACCTGGATGGATACATATCTACAAATAAGGGCTTGGTATTTAGGGCATTTAAACAATAAACTCCGTATATATTTAATGACAGAGTTCAGAATTCAATACTCAACAAGCTAATGATCTTTGTCACCGGAAATTACAACATCCATTCTAGTCGTAGTCGGTACGGTAGAATAAGTCAATATGCAATAACTTAACAACCTATGAAACTATGAATATTATATTATGCACAGTCAGTACAAAAATCATTGATTTATTATCAATCTTTTCCATTTCATTTCAAAGCACAGGGTGTTCCAGAAATTTTCTTTTGCTCTGAACATTTAAAATATTGACTTTAAATTCAAAACTATTTTTTTCAGCAGTATCTAGTTTAATTAAAGTCAAAGATATTTTTAATATCATGGCTCCAGCCTTGAACGCTTTTAAACGTTCATGTGGACACCCTGTACATAATTTTTTTTACTTATGACACCATTAAGTCATAGGGTTTAGTAGGTGGCTAATACTAATACCTAGTATCATAAATGAAAAATGTATGGAGGTGACAATTTTTAAATCTAAATTATCAAGCCTATTTCCGCTTGCATTTAAAAATCTATTTGCTTTATTTCTTCACACGTTTAGTACCTAATGCTCTAAAGAGTATACTCTCTGTAAGAGTACATGGCAAAGGCTCTGTCCTTCCAATGTTGATCCTCATTAATGGTATACACAAAATACGTCGTAAAGGGATAAATTCTACTACTCATTAGTCAACTTCTTGTTAAGCCAGAACTCTAAAATCTAACTAATCTAAGGCTGAATAAAAAGCATGGCATCATTCTCATAGCTCTGTTCAAGAAGCCACACGTATTTGTTAATAAATATGATTTTATGACATCTCTCTGGAGCCTCAAAATAACATTTAATAAAATAGTACAGACAAATCTTGGCTCAGGTTGGAAATTTTTTATTTCGATATTATAAAGTAGTACTACTAGCCAAGTCTCTCAATTAAAAATTCCAATCAACCAATTTCAACGTGGTCACATACCAAGAAATAAAGCTTGCCTTCATTCAGATGCAAATACAGAGACAACAGACAAGAACAATATGTCAAAGGAAATTACTTTTATGACCCTGTGACCTTGGCCACATGAGTAATTACAAGATTCTTATTATAATCCCGAATATCCAATTATAAATTGATGACAATCCAATCTCAATTGGCAGATAGAGTTATCAAATGAAATGACTCAAACTACCAATCATTCACAAAGAAGGGCAGAGAGTTGTGTCTGAGTTAAAGTTATTCCGCTTAATGATTTTACCAAAATCTAATTGTTAACAACCAATCTTCATTCTGTGTTGATATTTAATTTTGATTCTGAGCATGAGGATGAGATCATGAAACTCGAAGCACGACAAGTCACGTTTAACTATATTCATGATTCAATACTCAATCCTAATTGCTCAATGTTTATTCCATGAATTTAATTGCATCCACCTTGATGAGATTTTGTAAGCAAATGTCAAAAGTACCTCTTGTCGTGTGCATTCGTTTTTATAAAGACAAGCCTCAAAATGATTCAACCACGTCTATGGAAAAGAAAAGGCCCCACTACTCCACTCCAGCAGAAGCTCATCACGACTTGACTGCCTAAATTACTAACAAGAGAATAGAATATCATTAGCTTGTTTTGTCATTCTACGCAGGTAGTCAAATGTCCACATATTTAGCAGATCCATTCTGGCTGTAAGACTGAAATTTTTTTGTAATTAGCCATCCCATCCCTTCTCTGTGACTGTCTGGTGAAGTGGAATTAGCCTGGCACTCCATCCTTTATGCAAATAATTCCTTAGAATGTCTATGCTAAAGTTTGTATATGATCTTCTGCTATTGAGTAAAGGATCTTTGAAGAATTTCAGGGACTTGTATTAAATTGTAATAAATCTACCTCTTTCGGCCCTGTCCTCTCTCTCTTGTTGTTGTAAAAATGAAATCATAATACTTTTTCATTCCTTTATTGGATGGTTAGATTTGAGCTTATTTAGTTGTGAATGATTTTGTAAGACAGCAAGGGATTATTTTACTGGTCTTTGGGGGTTTTTGTGCACAATTGTTTGGCAAATTCTTGTTGTGTATATAACTAGGATTTTGGAATGAGAGGCCGCAGTAGTTTGAAGGGACAGGATCAGTTGATTCTGTTCCTTGTGGTTTTAGTGTCTTATTGTTTGGCCGTTTCCCATGGATCTGGTATGGAAATATGAAGTTTACTTAATTGGATAAAAATAGATTCAAGAAGATTAATGAAATTATTGTTAATATTTTTTCTGTTTAATTTCAGGAGACGCTGGTGGAGATGATCCTCGGTTAAAGGCCCCTTGGGTGGCTTCCATATTTCGTAAAGATCCTACAAGTGGTCTTTGGGAGTACATCTGTGGAGGAACTATTACGGGTTCTTATACTATTATAACGAGTGAGTAATTTGATTTGAAGTAGAACCTAGTCAATAATAATTTCTGGATTGGAAGGTGGAAATAATGTTTAAAAAACCCCATCTGAACTTAAGGTTCCCGATGCCTTCTCCCTCGAGTACCTGGAGAAAAATTCTCCAGCAGACCTTACCACTACAATTATGAGAGCCTACAAGTAGTCGCTGGGCTCAAAACTAGCGATTACAACGCCAAGGACCAATTCACACAATATGGAATTGTTGGTCAAATCCGGGAGCTGAATCGCGTCAAATCAAATGATGACACTCCGCATGAAGACCTGGCGGCTATTCGTCTCAAAACTCAGTTTAATATGTCCACTCCGTACGTCAAGGATGTTCAATTGACCGAACAAATTGGAACGATCTTGGAAGCTAATGTCACAAAGCCCGGGGATACTGTTATCGTGGCTGGGTTTGAGCGCCCGGACACTTCGGCTCCTGGGGTCAAAACCAGGTCGACGTCTGCATCCCCCCTAAAGATTTATGAGCTTAGCCTTGCGGATATTACATCTTGTCTAGATCGATACACGCAGTCTTACCAAGCCTGGTATTTTGATATTCTGTGTGGAAAGTCCAAGAGTGTCAAGGATGTTATCCCTTGTCATTTTGAAGGAGCTGGAATGATTACAAAGGCCAAGTACCGAACCAAAGATAATCCTGACCCTCCAGAGAATTACTACCTCATGGGAGTCTACTCTTCGAACACAGCATTGGCTCAGTCAGAAGGGTTACTAAATACGAAACAGGCAGTGGCACCTCCACCATGCAAATCGGATGATTACATATTTTTCACAAAGTTAGGCTACCTTGGTCGCTGGGGTATCAGCCATTTTTTCTGTGATCACAGCCTTGCAATGTGCCAGAATGATAGGTGTCGACCCTGGAAGGATCTTTGTGACGGGATGGCTCAATGTGATGACAAATCGGATGAGTCACTCAAAGTTTGCTTTAATCAAGGTCCCTGTAAGGCAAATCAATTCAAATGCAAATACGGAGCTTGCATCGATAAGTCCAAGACATGCAACGGGGTTCAGGACTGCTTAGGCGGATCGGATGAAGATGTAGAAAATGTTTGCAAGAATGCTCAACCCATTCGAAAGGTTGCGAATTGTCCAGGAATTCCGGACCAGAGTGGAGTTGACATCCGTTGCAGTCACCCGGATAGGAAGGATGGACAACCGTGCAACCAGGGCAATAATGTTCCTGTGGGTACTTCGGCCGTTTTGAGACGATCAGAGGTACGAGCTACTTGTACTAAGGATGGAATATGGTCCCAGAATGTTGTCCTAAATACTTGTTGATTAATGTTTTGATTGTTTATCATTGTTGTTATTATTAATTGTTGATGCATTCCTTCGGGGATATAACAGGGAAAAAACTGTTAAAGGTTTGAAATGTCGATGGTTTATTTCAGTCTTGGCAAGTCCATTAATTTATGCTAAAACACATGTTTTGTTTTTGATTGGCGAGATTAGAAACTTGGATTTAATTTCCATACTGGCATGCAGAGTTTTTTTTAAATATTCAGATACAGATTTGGATGTTGGAGGACTGCTAAAGCTAAAGTATGTTTACACTTGAGATTTGAATCCTATATGCAAAGGTTGTCATATTTAACTGCAAAAACATTTTGAAGAAGCACCAATAGCTGCTACTGTTTCGGTGCTTTAGGCTTCGTACTTGTGGTTTTAGGAGTTTTTTTATTCCCCAACGTTCCAGCAGCAGCGGCATTCTTGACAGAGACTGTCTTTTTATTCAAAGCTGGAACATTAGTTCGCACGGGTTTTTGAATAATCTGAAATTGTGAATCTTCGTATTGATTTCGAGCCTGGGATGTGGTTTTCATGCCATGGGCCCAATGAGTCCCTGCAGGTTTAGGGGCAGGGGTTGTACTTCGAGAACCAGATGAGAATTCTGGGTCACTCTGAGGATTTGGTGGCCTTTGCTCAGCGTCCCGTACCAAAATCGCCTCCAAGTCGGCCTTGACAACTTCGTCGATAATTTCCCGTTCGCTTGGAGTGGCCTACAGAAGTCAAAGTTAATATAATCACATAGAGGATATTGATACAGGGAAGTATCAACTTTCGACCAACCTGCATGTAATATGGATCAGGCATAGACACAACCTCCTTATTCTCCACAACTTCCAACTTCTTAGTCTTTACTACTTGTCCCTTAACTTTACGTTTGATCTTTGGCTTTGGCGTTTCCGTTGATGCTGCTGCTACTTTATTTTCAGTACCCTCCATGACCTCCTTAACTTTCTCGGTCACCAGTGGTGGAGGAGAGCTCTGAGCTTTTACCTTCGGCTTCCCTATCTTTTTCGGCCCAAGCTTGACTTCCTGGTTCTGTTTAATGACAAGTGTGTATTAAAATTGGATTCAATCTAAAAATGATTGAAAGTGGCTTGATTCTACCTCGGGTTTACTTGGGCCAGATTTTGGGAGTGGTGGCTTCTTCTCTGTGGGCATCTTGAAGCTTGAAGCTAGTGCTTTGAATGATTTTACTTTTTCAATATTATCCTGAATGAAATTTTTAGACGAGGTTCTAGAGCCTGGTAAACTCCCTTTGCTCGACGAAGCTGAGCTAAGGTTGTTTCTTGAGTTTTTGTTACAAGGAGCGTTCTGGGTATTTGGCATCGTCGAGATCGTAACCTTGGGGATCCCAGGGATTCCACAAGGCTTTGCCCTTCCGGAAATACTCCGTTGGATCCAAAATCGTCCATTTCGTAGAGCTGGTGACCGGTAGCGATCAGTTTTTGAATTTGGTCCATCGTCAACTCTCTCCTTAGAAGTTTTAGAAAGTGTCTTGAATGTATTATTTTCATCGGTACTGGGATTTTGGCTTGCATCTCCCAAACGGTCAAAGTTATTCGAGTTTAGAAAAGAGCTTGTATTTTGTTGATTGTTCTGGATCCATGATTTTGTAACTTCAGATTTCGGGATAGAAATTTTGGAAACGACAGGAGGATCATTTCTTTGTTGATAACCCTAGAAAATAATGAGTGGAGCGAGTGTTATTCTCTCTGTTGAATTTGGAGAGGCAATTTTTCAAAAATTATCCCATGAAAATTAAAGAAAAATTTCTAACTACCCCTTCGTAAAGCGACAAACGTTTTTGCTCCACATCATAAGACATGTCTCCTGAGTACGGTCTATTTCTCACAGAGCGGGGTCGTCGACTTCCACTAAACCCGGTACTAGGTAGTGAATTTCCATTATCCGAGTAAAATCCACCGTTGACTAAATCGTATTGAGATGGAGTCATACTTCCAATTGTGGCTGCGGAGTGAATCAAGGGCACCATCGACAAGTCACTAGCCAAACGACAGGGGGTTGGAGACTTAATCGTTTCAATGTTGTAGGTATTTTCCTTCTGCACTTTTTTGTCCTCCTGCCCTTCAAGTAGTTGATTATCCAATTCTTTGGTATTCACTGCTGTCTCTTGGACATCCATCATAAAGACTGGGACAGTAACTGGTTCTGGCGTCTGAATTGTGGATGAGACCTTCTTCTTCATTGACCCTGGAAAGTAGCTAGAGACATGTCCTAGGGAATATTGAGTGAACGGTTTTGAAACGCTTCCCTGAGGATATTCGAAATTGAAGCTGAATCCAGTGGGGGTCAGGTCGTCCAAATTCCCGTCCTTTGATTGGTAGTGAAAGGATATGTCTTTGAAATTGGACATGATATCCTGCTCTGGTATTTGAACACCTAGTGAACCTAGTCCTAAGGCCTGATCAGGCCTTTCAGATTTCTGCGGACTTTTGGGCGAATTCTGATTCGAATAGAAGTGATTGGACATTTTTCGAGCAGAATGGAGTAGAGGGGTTACAGATCGTTCTTGAGACTTTGGATCTGGGCAGTTAAAAAATTTTGCCATGTAAGCATTGAAATTGGGACGATTTTCATAACTACTCTGCAAAGACACCTTGCTTGCTTTATAGATAGACTCTTCATTAATTTGACCGTCTGGACTGGATGTACAAGTAATCTTCTCATATTTTTCCAACACAGTATTCACTGTGGGATTCTGAAGCTTTGAATCTGAATTTTTCAGATTGGTTGAGAGATTCATCGGAGCTTCTTGGGATCCTACAAATGGATTTAAGGCGGTCGTAGTTTCATGAGGGGAAATCCATTTGCGGATTTGCTCTGATTTTTCTACCGCTAGTTGAGAATGAGTTGCCCCTAAAAGTTGCAACGGATTTCCATTTTCATCGCTAAGCGTTCGGTAGTTTGGTTCGTTTACCTTCTCTAGAGCGTTGGAGTCCAAGTCGTCAGTGTTGCATAAGTCAGATACATCGAGTTTGGTTCTAGTAATACAGCTATTGCTTGGTATTTCTGTGAAGGACAATCTGGATGATTGACCTCCGAGTACAAGCTGCTGAGGAAGGCCAGAAGACATTGAGTCCCCTGAGGATTCTATTTCGCTTTGCTTTTTCTTTAATGTGAAAACAGGAGTTTTGAACAATTTTTGGTATTTCAAAGACTTGAGAGGTCCATCAGGCTCGTTTTCTTGCGTTGCTTGAGGAAAATACTGATCTTTGGAGTTTTCATGAATAGGTTCCCCTTCGTCTTTTAAATTCGTCTGAGAAGATTTCTGAATTAGGTTACAGTCAAGATTCCATGGATCTGGCTGGACGGATTTCCAAACTCGTTGCATCTTCCGCCCTTGGCTAATCTTAACATTGGAGATCCAAGTTTCCGATCCGGATTCCAGGTCGAATTCAGATGGATTTTTCAGAGGTGTGTCAATAGTTCGTACAAGTTCAAACGCGGCATTTGTGTCGATTGTTATTGATTGTATTTGAGAGTTTACCCCATTCGGCTCCACCCAGTTTACGAATTCTTTATCTATAGTGTTTGAATTCATAGTAAGTTAGTAAACGAGAGTTTTTGAATTTTATATTCCTTCCGGACTCAGAAAGTCATTAGCACGTACATATATCGTAATTTAGGGTGATATCACAAGTACATGCGTTTATAAACACCGGTAACCAACTATTACGATAACCTTGGGCACCATGGCTACTAAGAGTTTCATGGGTCATAACTATCCCTGATTTTGGCCTTGGACTGCTATTTTAGAAATCTCGTTGATAGACAAAGAACTTTTTCTGAAAACATAACTGATAAACCTTAGATAACTATTTTTGAGTTTGCTATGAGTTTCAGCAGAGATTTCCTATTCTATCTCATGTAATCAATGAAACACGAGACCATATGAAATTCAGATTTCAGTTACGAATAGATGCATACATGAGTTTCCTGAACATTGAAATTAAAACGCATAATGGAGCCGGTTCCAAGTAGTAGAGCATGGAAAATTAATAAAGCCAAAAGATTACAACCCTTTAACCAGTCTTAGATAATTATATATTTCCCTCCAATTATTTTCTGTCTAATAAATCAATTTAGCAACGAGCAAGTAAAATCTACAACTGACTTCAGTACGCTTTTAACGAAGTCCTTTATATTGTCCGTCGCATCTTCCCAGAACTTATTCATGTCAAAGCAAACAGTTCCATTTCCTGCTTCCAAATTTTCAGTTGTATTTGAATGCAGCGTGTCTTGATCAAATTCGAAATCTTTGTTTGAATCCAAAGTGTCCTTAAGTTCCGTGACTGGTTCCTTGTAGTGATTTGAAGCATCTGCCCCCGTAGCTACCACTTCTAAAGTCCCTATCTATAAATTTAATGCACAAAGTTACTCACACTCAGTTCTTCGCTGAGAATTAGTTAGTCCAAAATGAATTTTTAAATACCTGACTTATCATGGGGTTTGTATTCACAGCACATTCATACGCACCAGTGTCTTCTATCTCCACATTATGAATGTAAACATTGCTTTGAGTAATGTCATCCGATGTCTGCAAAAGGGAAATAGTAACTCTGGGATTTTTTGTGATTTTCAGCAAGTTGATCGCCACAAACACTTCCTTTTCGCCTTCCTTCTTCAACCACATTATCTGCAATTAGTCCCAGAAAAAACTCACATATCAATTTTCTAAATCAGACATTATTATTACATTGAACACCTTACCCTATAATTCTGAAGGTGCTTTACATAGCAAGAAAGTTCCACATTACTCCCTTCGTGTGTTGTCATATTTTTAATTGGTTCCATAAACTCGGGCAGTCCGACTGTACAAAATCCATGCTGCACTAGGAAAAACTGCAACACAATTCCCAGAAATGCACTAAATACTGAAAATTTTCCCATATTCGAAACCCCTGCAGACACTTAAAATTTAAGACTGGAATATACCCTTGGAATATTCCAAAGGGTTTAGAAAGGCGTACGTACAAAGTGAACAGGCATGAAAGTAGTAAATGGAGACTATACACTTGCTAGCTTGTAATATCTTAAATTCAACACCAAAAGTGCATTCCTATCTTAGAAAAAAAGGAAATCATGAGAAAATCTCTCAATATAGAATCACAGGACTGCAATCTGCATCCTCTCTAGACTAAATCTCTAGTTCAAAGTTGTACTTATTGCATCACGACGAGCTTCGTTGATGAATTATGGGTATCCACCTCCCTCCGTCAATCCAATCTGCTGAATATGATATAGACTGTAGAATCTTTATGATGGATGGGTTGCTCACCAACTCAAAGGTTGTCGTTGGAGGTTATCTTGGTCTTAATTAAACAGAATATCTCAGCCATCGTCAACACATGCGAGTGTGTTTAATGTCCGAGGAAAGATAACTGCTTTTAGTGCTGTTCTTATTTATCTTTTGGTCAAAAAAATATTCAGAACATTTATGGACTCTCGGACACAATGTAGGAGTAGAGCTGAGAAGGATGTAGGAGACACAATAATGTATCAGAAAATAAAAACGAAAACATCCAGTCTGAATTCAGAGGTTCATACATCTTATTAGTAAGTATTAGTACTACGTAGTATAGTTTGGTCTTAGTGAATGAAACTGCAGTACAACTTCAATCTACAACTTTGACTTTGACCTTTGAATGAGAGATTTTCGTCAACAACTTTTTTAACATTTAACAAAACATTAAAAAAAAAATCAGTACGGCTACTACGAACTACATTAAACGACAAAAAAAACACAGTTAAAATTCCAGATAGTACGGAATTACATTTGAATAATTGCATGCTTTTAAAATTTAACTGACTAACATTTATGCTCCAATCTAATCTTTAATTTTGACTGCTCGACCGCGGGCCCCAGAAGCTATTAACAAAATCTACGAGTACAATTGTCACTGCCGCATTCACATTCTATATGGGTGGATTTAGAATCAAATTGGTAATTATAGGACCAAGTGAGCTCATCACCTGCTCGGATATCTTTGGCTGCAAAGAAGCTTACCCAAGGGAATCTCAAGTCATGAGAGTCAACAAAAACATACTGTGGAAACATATTTGGATCACAGGAATGGTTGAAAAACCGTCCGAGATTTCCATGAACTTTACCATCCATAAAATAATTCTTTTTAATGTCCGGTATCTTTGTAGCTTCTTTACCCCTTCCGAAACGCATTGAAGGCTTGCGGCTTCGGGGAGGGTGAATCTTGCGATGAATTATTGGTTTGGCATTCATCAATGTACAGAAGCACGACTTTGGACTCCATACTTCTAAATTGTTATTTTGGTCACATTGACGAAAATTTTTCCTAAAATGTAATTTGATCACATTTTGTGTCACGCCTAAGTCCAAATGGTATTTCCATTGGTCATTGCTTCGCCAGTTCTTACAGATCTGCAACACAAATAACGGTCAAATAATGTAAAAAGTTCGTACCAAGGCAAAGTAATGCAATTTTGATTTACTATTCCCACCGGGATAAACGATGAGTCTTCGAATATCACACCATTATAGTTGGATACAAACGCTCCGTTCGGTATATCATTTAAGGTTCTGACACCCCACCCTTTGTTTACAGTTTTGAATATCTGTAGCCGCCACTTTGAACCATTCTGCACCACCCTGTTCAAGCAACTCAGCTTACATTTGCAACTAAAAACAATCGATAATCTCATTAGTTAATCTTAAAGCTAACCAATAAACAGTGACAAGTTGATGCTGTATTGCTGTATTACACTCACTGTGCATTACACTCGAAAATCCCTGACTTCGTCTGCCGCTCACTTTCCAGAGTCTTATAATCGTAACCGATATTTTCATCATCTGTCTTCTTTCGTTCTTCGGGGTCAAAGTTGGCAAGAGTTAGTTGAAAACATGGACAGGTCAACTTGTTCTAATACGGAGGACATAAAAAACAAGGGTAATCACTGATTTTTCCTAATTGATTTGTATTCTGTAATGTTTACCTACTGCTTCAAACAAACCTTGCAATCATCCTCACAACCACAGCAAAACCAGGACAGGCCTTTGTCGGTATTCTCCCCGATATCTTCAGAGAATATATTGCTCGTGATGTACTGGTCTAGGTGAGGGACTTCGTTGTCAATTGAATTTATCACAGCCACTGGGAAGAATTCCTTTCCTTCTGAAAAATCCTAAGCCCAATTCCGTCCGTAGTTCATAAATACGATAAATGCTAGTTTAAAATCCCTTTAAGTTAGACCAATTAGTACAAACGTGTAACGATTTACTTCAATTACGGTAACACTCTTCCAAAACTCCCCTTGATAAGTCAAGCTGGTGTTGGTATTGGGGTTGAAAGAAAAATAGTCGATGCTGATCTTGATCTTTTTCTGCAACAAGTAATTGTGAAGTTTCTTGACGTCTTGGCAAAATAAATAGTCTCCTAGTTTGACTTTGTTCGTGGTGGAGTAGGTCACCTTTTTCTGCAACGCTCCGTTTAGCAGCTCTTCTGTCACGACCCTATTTCAAAGTTACAAAAATTCTTAATGACCGATAGTTATAAGGTTACTTACTGAGTCTTTGCTCATGAGCGACCGATAGTTAGTAGTAACAATGCGGTCTAGGATATTTAAAGCCAAAAAGTCGCACCTGGTAAACAATCCTGACAATATTGGAACGCTCAGAGGGGACACGTTCGTAGATCGCAGCAAAAGTTGGATGTCCGATGGCACCGATCCATCCTGGCAAGTGGGAGTTATTTTCCGTGCTACATTTTGCACTTTCGTTTCCATCGTCAATTCGTCAAAGTCGGTTAGTATGGGCTTACTTGGTATTATTTAGTTATTTCAAAGAATTAACACTCCGATCATCCCACCACAAGTAGAAATCGGCTTTCTCCATAAAAGTGAGTTGTAGTTGTGTCCGTTGAATGTCGAGAATATTGGGGTCCGATAGTAAATGGTGAATGAAGCTTTAAATTTATTTTATAATATTATTTAATTGATTGAATCTTAGTGTCTTTCCTATTCCTAAATCAAAATTTATTTCAAATTATTTGTCTCCTATTTCATTACACATTATCTGTTTGAGCTAATAATAATAATATGTGTGAACTTTTAGTTTTTATTAGAAGTGGGGAAGATATGGAAATGGTAAGGAGGGAATTATTAGTATTATTTTATTTACAGTGTCAGTACGTGTACATGCATGCAGATCCCGTAAAGTAAGTTAGATGTTTTCTTGGCGGGTCATGACTTGGTGACAGAGAGCCATGGACTCTGGGTGTGGGTGGGGCATGGTATGGGACAAAGCACAGACCAGAAATTTTCTCGTTTGTGGGGACAAATTTCTCTCTCACGATGAATATTGTGAATAATCACGGGCATCTTATGAGAGGTGTAATGAGGCACTAGCTCAAATGGGGCTAAAGGGGACGAAATCTATTTTTCAGTGGGCAATAATAGGGCACCTGAGTTGCCCTTCTATGAGCCACACGAATGCAAATTTTGATTACGTTTTCATAAATCCCTAAAATGCAACTGAAGCATCTAATGCCCCCAGAGTTCATGTCAAATGCATCAAATTTAACCGTTGGAAGTGTTGCAATTGCAATTTATGAATATGGTCGGGAGGGGGGGGGGATAAAGAGTAAAAATCTTATGGAAATTACATCCGTATTTTGTGTCAACTATGTGACGGTGTTAGCAGCCACCGTGAATTATTTGGTTTGGCGATAATCGATAATTTCCATGACATCATAGATCCCAGTCACAATTTTAACATTATAATAAAATGCATGAAAACTCCCCGAATTATTACAACTATAATTTCAAATGCATCAGCTTGAACGCTGGAATTGATAGCTAGGTATTCTAGGGAAGTAACGAAAGTCGGTAGTGCCAAGGATAGCACTTTTTTGGGCTCAAGAACTAATGAACTTAATTTTTAAAAGGCTGCTAAGAATTTAACTATATTTGTTAACCATATATCTTACCTATTAACATTAAGGATAGGAATCCAGCAAGATAATGGTTTCTGTGAAAAAGCCTATCAAGATCTTTGCAAGACTGAAACCCCTCGTGGGTCAACCATCGGTAAGAAATTCGAAGCTCTTTAGGTTTCTCATTCTCATGCATATGAAATGTAAACGTAACCTTTAAAATATTTGTCTCCTCTTTCTGCTTACAGTCCTATGGCATCGAATCACTCGAAAAGGATGATACGGAGGATGAGATTTTAGTTGTTGATATGAAAAGCCAGAATTTCACTGATGACGGGTACCACAGTCATAAGACGGAAATTCATAGATTTCGGTAAGATGTATAATTTAAAAATTCAGATTTCGCTTACTTTGAAAGTTCCGTCAAACATTTTCAATTCAACAAAATCTAAAAGTGATTTCCTGTTTTTTTATAGATATACCAAAGTTTTTGAGCGAGATTGCAGTCAATCTGTTATCTTTGATCGCATTTGTCGACCAGTTTTAGACAGGTAACTAATTTAAGGTAACGAATAAGCTTTAAGAGATTCTGCAAAAATTGATGATGGTCTATTTTTATTTTAACTAGTGCTATTTCGGGGTACAACGGAACCGTTTTTGCTTATGGACAGGTAGATTTACAACAAATTCATGGTATCATATAAAATGTTTATGAAAAATTTCAATTCCATAGACTGGAAGTGGCAAGACTTTTACAATGACCGGAAGTAGGACCGACTATGATGAGCGTGGTATTATTCCCCGGGCTTTATCCTACGTGTTTCAAAAATTTCAAGAGGTAATCAAAGCAACTTCGGACTTAAAAGGGATTATCGTTTGTTTTGTAACAAAAACTGGAATTTCTCAGGTCGAGGATGGAACTCAGCTTCAGGGTGTTTATGTCTCCTACTTGGAGATTTATAACGAGAACGGTTATGATCTATTAAATCCTGGATTTATTTCTGGCCGACTAGAAGACCTTAGGTGAGGGTTTACTTGACATTTTAACAAGCATTTTTTTAAGCAGGCTTGGGTTTGAAATGTTTTTACAATGTTATTTAACTGAATTTGTTTTTAACTGTTAAAGTAAAGTGATGTTAATGGAAGATGGGAACCAACAGATCCATTTGAAAAATCTGTCAATCCATCCCGTCGCTTCGGAGGATGAAGCTTTACATCTCTTCTACCTTGGAGAACATAATAGGTATCAGTTTTACTTATTATTTTTAACTATGAGTTAAATATATTTAAACAAAGAGTAGGCTCTAAAATATCGATGACGATTTATCTGTAATTTCTAGAACGATTGCTGAAACTCCAATGAATGAGGCCTCTACGAGATCTCATTGCATTTTCACAGTCCATCTCAATGTTCGAGAGGAGTGTGGATCAGTTGTCCGAAGGTCGAAGGTTCACCTTGTAGATCTTGCTGGGTAATCCCTTATTATAAAATAGACTAAAAAAAAGTTGATGAATTAACTGATTGAACTTCATTCTAATTTCATGAAAAGGTCTGAACGAATTGCGAATAGCAATATATCTGGACAGCTTTTTAATGAAGCCCGACACATCAATTTAGCCCTTCATTATCTGGAGCAGGTAATAGTGGCCTTAGGAGAGTCCAATAGAACCCATATTCCGTATCGGAACTCTATGATGACCTCTATTTTGAGGGACAGCTTAGGGGGTAACTGCATGACCTCGATGATTGCCACACTTTCCCTTGACCCCAAGAATATGCCTGTAAGTACACTTTTCTGTGAGTTAAATGCCAATGCTTTCGAAAACTTCATTTTTTGATTTGGTACTTACAGGAGACTTTGTCAACATGTCGCTTCTCTCAGCGAGTCGCATTAGTTACCAACGCTGCTACTCTGAATGAAGAAATCGATCCAGATATGCTTATTTCACAACTCAAGGCCGAAGTCAAACGACTGAAAGCGACTATTGCATCCTCTTCTATAAACCCGGTTAATATATATTTTTTTAAACATATAACCGTGTAGATTGCTTGGTAGCTTATTCAAAAGGTATTACATCCACAGATGGAAGATAATCCTTCGCCATTAAGCTCAGAAGAACTCGGGGAGTGTTGGAGTGTCGTATCGGCCTTCTTGTCTGACCCTGACGAAAACTCGATCCTTGCAATCGGTTCTGACATGCGACTCATCCAGGCTTGCTTCCGGTGCTTGAAAATGACCTGTAACATGAGTAAATCAAAGTCCATGATGAAAATGATCAAATACAATCTACCTGATACGGATATGTATCCTACGAATCAAAAGGTTCAAGATCTTCTGCAAACTATTTCCCACCGAGATTCTGAAATACGTAAGTTAACCAAAACCTTTAGAGCTCTATTTCCATGTATGCCTTTAGGTGAATACTATTTGTCTACAATGACGCATATAAATTCTTATAGATATTCTTACCAAATTGGTGATAAAGTTGAAGGAAGAAAGACTGAAGTATAATTTTGTAGCGATTACAAACAGTGGAGTCGATTTAGCAATCGAGAAGGCGTATAGCAAAAAAATCCAACCCGAAAAAGGTGATGCTCTGGCTTCATACTCTGAATTGGATTCTATTGCCGAGAGGCTGGGCCACCCTCCATATTCACCTCTACCAAGTCCGAAACCAGGAATCGGTTGGTAAACAAAAAGAGAATCGATCCTAATATTATTCCACTAACATTTTCAAAACTCAAAGGTCAATTCAATGCTATTTCCCTTTAGACAAAAAAGATGCGATTTTGCTGGAAAATCTGAGTGAGACTAAGAAAGCTGCTTTAGATAACTTCATGAACTCGTACCCTGGAAAAGAAAAATTGCAAGACACTCGGAACGATCTTAGAAAGAGGCGGACAGACCTAGAGGCTATTCAAGAGGCCCTTAACAGGAATCAATCTAACTTGCGTACTGAATTTGAAATTAATAAATCAGAGTTTTTCTAGTGGCTTTTTAGGCCGTAGCTGATTAAACATTGAAATAATAGATCAATTAGAAAGTGTCATGAGAAACTCCAACGGATCATCGGAGACTGATAAGAATAACGTAATTTTGAAGGATGCTTACGAGTCGCAACAACGGACGATTGTTATGCAGGAAGAACGGGTAGAGAAATCTCGGCAGCTCATGAAAAACTCAGAGGCTGACTTGAAAAGCATGTATAGGAAACTGCTAAAAGATTTTGAAGAATGGTGGAACTACACTAATGAGAGAAGTAATTCATCCTCTCCCTCATCTTATCTTATTAATTAACATTTCGAATGATATAAAATTAAAATTGAATTCATGAAATGACCCCCCTGTAATTTCAGGAGCAAACGCTTTGGCTTTGGCAGATCAGTCGGATAATAGACCTTTAAAAGAAGCGGCTGTGGGCGTTTTTAAGCGAGTGAGTGCAGTTATTTTTCTATAGTTTATGAAGCATTTAAAAACACATCATGTTGAGCCGTCAAAATAGAATTAATTCCTTCCAATATAATTTAATCTCAATTTCATTTTCAATTTTAATCACTATTTTAAAAACAACCAATTTTATTTTTCCTGTAAACTGAATAGTATCGACATTTTTTTAGAAATTTTATTGAGGAGAGGGGGGGAAGGATTGAAAATCAAATATAACATCTTTGTGACACACTATTCGTTAATTTGATTTCAGATCCTTTTGCCCCTCGTCCTAACTGAAATGTTCCGTGAAATGGAGTCTTTTGTATCGAATTCTTGTCGAAGAGTCTAAGAAATATCCTGTAGTTACTTCCCTAGATTCAAAATTTCCTGTTTAAAAATTATAGGCTATTTTTATAATGCCCATGGATCTAAATTTTATGTTCTTAATGAATAAATCAATCAATACAATGTAGAACAAATGAAAGTATAATTTTTTATCCTTTTCATTTAATGGCTTTTTAGTCGGAAACGGAGACAAAGGCTCAGGATCAAAACAATACCAATTGGATTGAGGAATTCGGTACCAATTATTTGGAAAAAAAATCCCCGAGGGGCAAGAAATGCAAGAGTTCTCCAAAGACAGAAACAATGGGTAATTTTATAGGATAAGCTAATTTTAAAATTATATGTAAATCTGAATTTTGTCTTGTAATTGCAGTTCCAGGTGAAGAATTCCCGGCATACATGGAAGTGGACAGATTACCTTCTACTCCAAAGGCTCCTCCTGTAACTCCGGTGACAGAAGCTATAACAGAAGAAATTAGTCAAACCAGACTGGACTTTCAAAACAACGACAACGACGATATTATCCTCAAGGATTTGCCAATGACTGGAGACCCTGACACAGATAAAGAAATTCTATCATTTTTCCGAACCCGGCAAGCCGTTTTTCGAAAGATAAATGAAGAAAAGCAGCTTGCCGGGAGTAGACGTGGGGGTGAGAAACAGAACTTGGGAATATCTGGAACTTGATTGAAATTAAAACCTGTGTAGTATGCGCTACTCTGCTATCAACTATCTGTGAATATGAAAAGCGTGTTAAGCCTCAAGCCAACTTTCCATATAATCATATACCTATATATCAATTAATATAAATAAGTTAATTTTGTAGCAAGCAAACTTCTGGCATTTTCCGCATAATCATTCCTAATTATGGTTAGAATGGTTATGATGGTTTCTGGTTACAAGTCATGGCCTATTGGCAACTTTCATGGGTTGGCTTCAATGAATGGTTAATTGTTCCTTTCATTGTCAGTATTTGTAACGATTTTATACTCGTTAGCTATCACATACTGTTGTTTTTTTTAAATACCCATAAAGTTATCCATATTGTCGATTTGGCTTGGCTCTCAGTCCTCTGCTAAATCCATTTCTATAAACATTAATGTTTATAATATTTGCCGAGTCTGCCTACGCGTGTTAATTATTCAATATTATTCATATTAGTTTAGTTTTTGTCTTTGAAGAGATGATTTAAAAAATATGGGCCGTCAAGTCTTTTTTATAAATATCCTGGTGATTTTGGTTTTAGGAGAACTTACTCCTTTAGCCTTGTCGTCTCCAGTTCTACTGCCTCCACAACAAGGTAAGTATCGATATGTATTTAATTTATTCTAAAAAAATTATTGCATTAAATCACTCGGATTTTCATTTAAGATAGACGTAAGATCGATGACAGGCCGTTAAATACGCTAACTGCTGCAAAGAAAAAGGAAGTTCTCAAGAGTATGGATGAATTTTTTAGGCTTTATGGCCCTAATTTTAAAAAAATGAATGAGCATGAAGGTAAGCTGTTATGATTTTTTGCTTCTCACATACAAAAACATCAATACTTGTGAATATCGGATTGATGAACTTATCCAATGACAACTGACGAACTGAGATGGTCACTGTTTCATGTAATAAGGGAAAATTTAGACGGGAGGGCTCGTTGCAAATTTTATGAGTATTTATTTTCTACATGTGGAAAAGGTAAATGTAGATAATGAGAATTTGCATGCATGATGTCAACAAGTACACTTAGACCGAAAGGTTAATGGGGGATTAGTATACTAAAAAATAGTTGAAATAGTTTTGTTTTTTTTTATTCTATAGGACTCAGGCCTGGCTTTGACAGTAAATTTGGCAGGGATTTATTTCCAAATCCTGAAACTAGAAACCATGCAATGGACATAAAAACAAAATCATCGAAAGGAAAGAAAAGGTAATTCTTACAACTTGAGTTAAAAATTTACAATAACTAGCAATGTTGTTTTAAAACCCTTAAATGTTATTAAAATGCAATTGCTCCAAGGAAAAGCAAAAAAACTAAAGAAAAAAACAGGAAGCACATACGGAAGGTTCCACAAAGGGAAACATTCAGGTTTGACGACCCTCCGTCAGGATTACTTGATGACCAAAATAAGTCGGCTGATTATTATGAAGAGTAAATTTTTTGATACTAAATTGATACTAAATTGATACTAAATTCATGAAAACCCCCCGACTATTTCGCTTGTTAATTGGTCGAAAGCTACCAAGGATTATCCGTGTGTATACGCATGATATTGCTAATTGACTCATCAAATTCTTCATTAATTTTCAGCTCCATCGAATCTCAAAAACAAGCGTTTGAAACTATGTTGGATGATCATGAAAAACATCGAAAAAAACCCAAACAGATCAGCGAGAACAATTACATGAAGCTAAATTATGACTACAAAATTAAGAAGTACACTATTACTGAGAATTCTGATGAATAAAGATCGTTTCGTTGCTTAGGTTACAAGGCTCTCAGGACTATTTTTTCAAATACTTCCTTTGTCCTCTTCTCAAAAATCGATAGCATCTTATCCAAGTCATTTGAGGCAGAGAGGTTCCAGGTGAGTTGGAGTCTCCTGTGTCTAATTTTTTTCAGTCAAACTTGCACATTTCCCTTCCATATGGAATCTCCAGTGGAAAATAATCCCACAGGACAACTCCACCTGGATTCAAATCAAAATTTCAGCCTAACAGCCGCTTTCAGCAATGCTAGTAACAATTCAAACCCAAGCTTAATCTCGAATTCCAGCCCGAGACCAAAAAGTATAAAGAACAAGCAGTTCATCCAGGCTGAGCAACCTTACGGGTTTGAATTTTTGAACTTAATCAGACGAGAGAATGCATTACCATTTCGATTCTATGGCTTGGACCTTATCGATACTGTGAGGACCAACTACCCGTTTATCTACCGGATTAACGACGGGGTTAGCACTAATACGATTCTTCAGCAAGTTTGTGAAGAGCGAGGATGGGTGGAGTTCAAGGATCCGGTGAAACTGAACCAAAGGGAACGGGAAGTTCATTCCGATGTTGGATGGAACATGTGGTGGAGTTACAACTTCTATCAATCCAGCCCTTATCGAACTTTGAAAGTTTGGCAGTATACTAATCATAATCCGAGGGCATTTCAATTCTGTAACAAGTCCTACTTGACCAGGTAAATTGGAATCAGCATAACATTTGCTTAACAATTTATTTTGAGATTCTGTTGTGATTTTAATCTTTTATGATTTGTACAGCTTTCTTCGAAAAATGCTTCATGAGTACGGAGAAACTTTTGACTTTAGTCCCAAAGGTTTCGTAATGCCGGACGACTACGTCCGTTTCGTCTCAGAACATGTTAGAAGAACGGAGTCAAATTGTCCAAATTTACGGAATGTGGTAACGTTCCCAGCGTCGAACACAGTTTTAAATAGCCGGCCGGATTCCGCTCAAAAGCAATGCTTGAAGGGAGTGAAATCCCCAGTTTGGATATCAAAACCAATTGGGAAGAGTCAAGGAAAAGGAATATACTTGACAACCGAGGTGGGGGTTATCGCCAACGAAAATCGGAGCGTCGTTCAGGAATACATTAGTCGTCCTCTCCTCATTGGAGGGTATAAATGGGATATCAGGATTTATGTTTGTGTGGCGTCTACGGACCCTCTAGTCGTCTATATATACCGGGAAGGTCTTTGTCGATTTGCAACTGAGAAGTATGACCTAAGCAATCTCACTGCCAATTTCTCCCACCTTACGAATGCCTCGTTGAACAAACTAGGACCAGACTATCCGACCGAAAAGGACGTGGTTGGATCTGGATGCAAATGGTCATTACGACGACTTCGGAAGTATTTCAAAGAATGTGGGATATCTGACTGGTTTTTATGGCAGCGAATTATGAGCATAGTGGTCCTCACCGTTATCGGCGAGGCTCTGAGATCCGGGTTTTCTTACCCAGCAAACAAGAACTGCTTCGACTTTTTTGGCTTCGACATTCTTGTTGATGAGACGCTTCGGCCGTGGCTCCTTGAAGTCAACTACTCACCCGGGCTGGGTGGAGACTGTTTCGTGGACGAAGTCGTGAAAAAGCCTATGCTTCATGAACTTTTTAATCTTTTAAAATTTCCTAGCTCTAATGATGGGCCGACCTCCTCTACTAAACCCCCGAGACAAGCTGCGATGAAGTCTAAGCTTATGTTTTTTGAAAACTCTATTCGATCTCCAATACCCTCGGTGGAAAAGAAAAAAAAGTCTATTGACTGTAGTTGTGAAGCTCGTCTTAAGGAAGTTTCATCCATCTACACTCAAGATCTTGTCAGCGAACTTATTGAGCGGTACAGCAGAAACCCTTACTTTAAATTGACTCGAAACATGAAGGCAATATTGTCGAAGAAACAACAGGGTGTCGAGTTTAAAAGCAAGCTCACAAAGAAGAATGCCAACGTTCGAAAAACTAAACCGGAAATAGAAAAAGTCGCATTACCTTTAGAAACTGCTACTGAAATCATAGACTCAAACGATGAACATGGATCCAATGTACTTTCGTCCGAGAGAAAGGAAATACCCGGTGAGATTTCAAGTCCATCAAATCATCCGAATGGTGACCCGCGTAAGAAAAAGAGTGAAGGATCGTACCTTTATCTAAAGAGACAAGACTGGTTAAACCCACCGAAAACATCAGGCGATTGGGTCCTCGTCTATCCCTGTAGAGCATACCCTTATAAGTCCCCTTATCGGAGTTCTCTGACAGATTTGAGAGGAATTGTCAAAATAGTTGACAACTACTTGAAAATATCAGAATTCGTTTTCCAAACTTATCCGGAAAATAAGGATGATTTCTACATGGAAAAGATCAAAGCGTTGTGCCGATGGGACATTGAAGTTTGGCTTCCACCTGAGGACGAGTCTATCTGATTCCATTAAGTCTCCCATACATATATGCAGGCATAACGTCATTTATTTAGAAAAATTGTCATGAACAAATAGCAAGCCACAGCGCTATGAAAAACCAACTCGATAATTGAAATATAAATATCCGGAAACGGAATAAAAACTACATTACTGAAAATAAAGCCGATAGCACAAGCTCTCTGATATTCATTCCTGATTAAAACTAGGATCTCACAATTTTTTTGATCAATTAGCTTCATTCATAATAAAGTCACACGTAGATTTTTTTAAATGAATTTAGGATTGAGGAATTGACTATTACAACTATTACAAGATTAGATTTTTAGGTCTTCAGCCGTTTTACAGTAATTGTGAAAGTTCGTTTAGCCGACCTCAATCCACGTGCCTGCTACAGGAAAATCATTTTTCGGCCCGCGGTGCCCTTGGATACCCAAAATTGAGGTCACGTTCAAAGTTTCTGTTTGTATCTTGTGAGAAGTTTTTATTAAATAAATAATAATAATAATAATAATCTTATATTATTTGCCGGCTTACAAATGAAGACAATCTCAATGATTTGGATGGTTTGCATCATATCTTTAATGGCTGGTGTGGATCCAACTAATGGATTTATTGAGACCATCGCAAGAGTTATCTTAAAGGTGAAGCGAATTCCTTTTAAGCCCAAAACTAAATTAAATGATGGAAAGATTACCAAAACTGGTTTTATGCGACCGAGACCTTGTACACCTGTCCTTAATTTCCAGCTAAACATTGATTTTTGTAGAGACTTGAGCAAGCCGTAAAGGAGACGGTCATCCCTTGCCACGAGTGTATTTGGAACAGCAGTAATGCCTTTACAAAATGCGATGCGGTACCACCTTCAAGGAATTCTTCGAATTTCACCGAAACCACAATCACGCCTCTTGCAGAAAAAGGATCATCAGCTATGGAGCGCGAGATGGATATTTCCAACCTCCCTTCAGCACAAAAAACATCGGGTCTCTGCATACGCGCAAAACCCATTGTTGGTGGCTTCACCCGTGAGTTTCCGACGGCGAAAGAGCAATGCATTCCCTAACCTAATTGTTAGTGTAATAAAATATGACAATGCCAATTTCATTTCGTTCTGCAGCGACCCCAGGAGTCTGCTTCACCCGGTTCTCCGCCAATGGAACCATTCAAGAAAGTGGGTGTACAGACGAGCTGAAGCCAAGTGGCTGCCAAGTGATGGAAAACGGCAACAAGCTCTGTCACTGCGACAGCACCATTACCGACGTAGCCGGTATAGTCGATAATCCCAGACGGATCTATGACCAGATCTGCAACATCAACACCAATCCTGACCTGTACGTGTCCCGCACAACGAGGTCGATCTATGCCAATTTGGACTTTATCAAAATTGGTCTCTTATCTGGTGTTTACATTGTCACCCTGTAGACAGTTAGTCTATTTTCTACCCTATTTAGTTCACACGTTATTCCTACTCATTAGGGTAATTTGTCGGGGAACATTATGGAGAAATAATATTCACCTCCATACACCATAAGTTTTTCAGAATTTCTGATGGGCAAAATGAAAGAGTCCAAAATTTTGGGGGAATAAAAAACTAACGGAACTGGAGATTGGAACTGTCCCAAACTGTGTCATTCATAATTTTACACGGAATAGCTATAGTTTAATCATTCAATTTCATCATTTTCATCTGTCACTACTTAAGAAAATTCATGGGGGAGAAAATCTTACAAGGTCATCGATTCAAGTAGGATAACAACCCTGTACCGCCATTGTAGGCCTGCAGGGTCCCAATATTCCTTGACAACGTTAGTACGACGCTGTTGCGCTCAGTAGCGCACTGATAACCGATGTTGTCAAGTAATCTTCCCGGAGTCCCTGGTTACCCCGGTGTTCAAAGTTGAACTTAGAGGAATTTTACGAGAGCAAAATTATACAAGTTTCCCGGCGGTTGTGTAGCGTGACGGTGTTGTATGTGGCTAGTTGCTATGACGACGGGAAAACGAAACATTAGATTGATGGAAGGGAGAGAAGAAAATTTTCTTCTTGAACTCATTCCGCTCCCTGCCTCCGTTCTGTTCAGACGTGATTTTCTTGCTTGCTCCCGCTCGTTTTCACCCGGAAATTTTCTCCTCTTTTTTCGATTTTCCTGAGACTTTAAGCCGATTTAAGGGTTCATACCTTTGTTGTACCAGTTCCTTAAGGACCATTGGATTCACTGTCAGAGAAATGAAGGGGTTCGTGCCACTTTTCTTCTTTGGAGTCATTTTGATGACGCAGTTGGACAAATCGTTGGTTGAAGGAGCTGACGTAAGTTTATTAATTTATTTTTGGAGTAAAAGGGGGCAAGCCGAATGATATTTAAAATTGTATATCTTTTATTCTTGCAGCCGATCAAGTGCCACACCTGTGCCGTAGATAAGGAAGGCTGCTTGAAAGCTGGTGAGAGTGACAAAGCAATTCCAGCAGCTTGTGGTAAGACTGAATTTCAATTCAATCATCCAAGAATTAACGTGAATTACAAAGGTTTAAAAAGTCTAAATTGGCATTTTATTAATTTATAGATGCAGGGATAGAGGGATGTATGATCACCTTCACTGCTGGCGGATTACCTCCATTCATTAGAGGCTGTGCAGCGGCGGGTGCCAAAGCTGGTTGTGAGGGCGAAGTATGTAACTGTCTGGCCGATAGTTGCAACAGCAAGGACTTGCCAACCGATTATGCGGCAGCGGCCGGTGGTGATGCTGGGGCTGGATTATCAACTGCGAAAACTGAAGAAACTAAATCTACCGGTTCCAGTACTCTTGGATCAGTTCCTGTGTTGATGCTTGTGGGTATTGCTGGCATCCCTCTCAAGTCCATGATTCGCTAATCTCCTATTGTCACCTTCTGGATAACTTCGTATACACATTTAATTGGTAAAATTTCAAAATTACTGCAGACTAATTTATAAAAGCGTAGAAGTATTGATATTTTGATGGATGATGTAATTGATGCAAGTAAAATGTACCACAATAAAACATGTCAATTGTAAGTTGGAATAAAATCTGACCACATTACTCCTTAGTTATTATTTTAACTTCAATATAAACTGCATTTATTTATCTTTAAAGTATTTGATTAGATTCCTCAGAATTAGATCTTTGGGCATTGATGGCTTGTTAGGAATATATTCGTAAGGAGCATCCTCATCAAAGATACTGCGGTCCTTCCAATAGTCATCTAAACAGCTAAACTCATAGTTTTCATATGCATTTATGCATACGGTTGACGAAACAGTTCCACGTTCTTGATTGAAGGGCGAAATGTAGATTTTCCAGATTCAATAAGAGGACTTTTCGAGAACGAAATTATGCAAGTTTCCCGGTCGTTATGTTGCTTGATGAATTAGATTGATGGAAGGGAGAGAAGAAAATTTTCTTCTTGAACTCATTCCGCTCCCTGCCTCCGTTCTATAGACGTGATTTTCTTGCTTGCTCCCGCTCGTTTTCACCCGGAAATTTTCTCCTCTTTTTTCGATTTTCCTGAGACTTTAAGCCGATTTAAGGGTTCCTACCTTCTTGTACCAGTTCCTTAAGGACCATTGGATGGAAATGAAGGGGTTCGTGCCACTTTTCTTCTTGGGAGTCATTTTGATGACACAGCTGAACAAACCGTTCGTTGAAGGAGCTGACGTAAGTTTATTAATTTATTTTTGGAGCTGTAAAAGGGGGCAAGCCGAATGGTATTTAAAATTTTATGTCTTTTATCCTTTCAGCCGATCAAGTGCCACACCTGTGCCATAGATAAGGAAGGCTGCTTGAAAGTTGGTGAGAGTGAGAAAGCGGTTCCAGCAGCTTGTGGTAAGACTGAATTCCAATTCAATCATCCTAGAATTATAAAGGTTTAAAAAGTCTAATTGGCATTTTATTAATTTATAGATGCGGGGATAACGGGGTGTTCGATCACCTTCAGTCCTCCCGCAATACCTCCATTCTATAGAGGCTGTGCAGCGGCGGATGCCAAAGCTGGTTGTGTGGAAAAAACGAGAGACCTGTTTGGGTGATAGTTGCAACAGCAAGGACTTGCCATTCTATTATAATGGTGATGCTAAGCGGCAAGGATCAAGTACTGTGGAACCTGAAGAAACTAAATCTACCGGTTCCAGTACTATTGGATCAGTTCCTGTGTTGATGCTTGTGGGTATTGCTGGCATCCCTCTCAAGTCCATGATTCTAGTCATCTAAACAGTTTAACTCACAGTTTTCATATGCATCTACGGTTGACTAAACACGTTCTTGATTGAAGGGCGAAATAGTCATTTCTAAGATTCAAGAAGAGGAATTTTACGAGAACGAAATTATGCAAGTTTCCCGGTCGTTCTGTTGCATGGCGGTGGTTGCTATGACAACAGGATAGAGGCGAAATATTTCGTTCCCCGCTCGTTTTCACCTTCACCCGCAAATTTTCTCCACACTTTTCCATATTTCTGAGACCTCAAGGGTTCCTGCCTTCTTGTACCAGTTCCTTTATGATCATTGGATTCATTTTCAGAGAAATGAAGAGGTTCGTGCCATTTTTCTTCTTGGGTTAAGAGTCATTTTGATGACAACCACACAACAGCTGGACTGCTGGACATATCATTGGTTGCCGTTGAAGGAGCTGACGTAAGTTAAGTTTATTAATTTATTTTTGGAGCTATGGAAGGGGGCTAACCGAATAATATGTAATATCTTTTATTCTTTCAGCCGTTCAATTGCTATCAATGTGGCAGCATTGGTAATGGCAATGGCTGCTCGAAAATTGGGGGGAAAGCGCCTCTAATCCCTTGTATTACGGAGAGATTTCCAATTTAATCTTCCTAGACTAGAGTCTAGGACCTAGACCTAACGAAAATTTTGAAGGTTTAGAAACTATAATTTGTATTTTATTAACCAGTCTCAGGTCTCAGCTGGAGGAATCGAGCCAGTGCAGTGGGATGTTCGATTACCTTCTCTGCTGAGTGCTGGCGGAGCACCCCGAGCATCTCTATTCGCTAGACTTTGTAAGAAACATAAGGGGATTAAAGCTGGTTGTACGGACCTTGGACGCGGGGGTGGACAGACATTTAACGTAACTGTTTGGGCGATAGTTCCAAGTTGCAAAGCAAGGACTCGCCAGCCGATCCTATTTTGATGCTGGCTGGCATCCCTCTCAGTCTCAAGTCCATGATTCGTTAATCTTCCATCGTCAGCCTCTGCATTGCATAACTTCGTGTACACATTTAATTGGTAACATTTCAAAATTAATGCAGACTAATTTGTAAAAGCCCAGAAGTATAGATATTATGATGGATGATGTAACTGATGCAAGTAAGATATGTATCCACAATACAACATGTCACCTTATTATTATTGTAACTTTAATATTAACTGAACATTTATTTATCTTTAAAGTACTTCATTAGATAGAATGAGTTTATTATTATCATTCTGATACCTTGACCAGAATTTTGAAACAACGGTCAGTTTCCTAAATTAGTTACTTAAGTTTAGCTGAATTTTACAAAGTAGTTTCCTTCAACCTGTTGTAATGTTAAGCGAAGATTTTCGTCCATCAATCTATCTGTAATGGCTGCAAGGAGCGGACACGCGTGTTGTCCTACGTCAGCGTCGAATCTGTTCCAACTTGTCCAGTTTAGTCCGTGCTTAACAAACAATTTTTCAATCCTACTTTTCAAGCATATTTCTCTGATAAACTTAGGAGTGACTCCACAATTTTTACTTTGACCTATGTTGTCAACTTCAAGAGTCTTTAGGTTTTCCAATTCATTGGCAAAGTAGCTCAAATGATGAGATTTTATGAATACTTTTTTTAGCTTGAGACGTTGCACTGACTTGGGGAAAAATGTTATTCTATTTATCCCTAGGGGCAAAACCAACTGCTGTAACATAATAAGATCATTCTTATCAGAGTCAGCTCCGAATTCCGTGTAATGATCTTCGAAATTCATTCCCTCCAGGCAGAAGTCTTTCAAGTGGACACAGTTCCGTAGAAGATACGCATCCAATAGTGTTGTCCTGTCGTCTCCCTCTCTTACCATGCAGTCTGATGCAATTAGTTCGATTCTGGTCAAAAATTTCCCCGCCTCATTGATTGCTTTGTTGAGGAAGGAAATCTGACTAAATTTTCCAATGAAGGTGGTCGCAGCAATAGATTCCCCTCCAAGAATGTGACATGACCCATGAGCTCCAAAGTACTTTAGGTGTAACTCCTTAAAATTTCTACTAATCAAATCCTGGACATCCTGAGGGTGCAAAAGGATAAATGATGATTTAAGAATCTTTAAAGATGCTGGCAACTTATCGACGTTTTCGGTAACCGCAAGCCCATAATCAAGGGCTTCGATAAATCCTGTCATATCCCGTATCCATTGCCCAACAAGAGTCAACTCTTCTAGATTAATGCAGGTTTCAAAAACTTGTAAATCAATAACTTTAGGAACTTCGTCGGCTTCATCCCATGTTCTTACAGATAGGTACAATGTCTTTAGACTACTAGCATTCCTCAAAATTAGATCTTTGGGCATTGATGGCTTGTTTGGAATATATTCGTAAGGTGCATCCTCGTCAAAGATACATCGGTCCTGCCAATCTTCGTCTAAACAGTTTAACTCATAGCATTCCAATGCATCAACACGGTTGAT
Organism: Agrenia bidenticulata; assembly: GCA_034694785.1. Lineage (NCBI taxonomy): Eukaryota > Metazoa > Arthropoda > Collembola > Entomobryomorpha > Isotomidae > Agrenia > Agrenia bidenticulata. The sequence continues at coordinate 50,315 of JAQFYM010000183.1, read as the reverse complement.
TAAACAGTTCCACGTTCTTGATTGAAGGCCAAAATAATCATTTTCGTTCAGTGGAACATTCCCAACGATCAAACTAAAGTCTTTTAAAGCTGGGAAATGGAGGTGTTCAGAAAATTGGACCGACTGACGGGAAATTGCTTCACGGACATCTTCTATTTCATCTTCATCGGGGGCATCTTCCATTAATATCAGTTGGACATCAACGAATTCCACTGTCTCCCTGTGGTTGAGAAGAAATTGAAATACTCCATTCCGAATGTCTGAGTCGAGACCGGACATGAAGCAAAAGAAATGAAAGTTAATCTTTTTCAAATTAGCGAACTGCTGTCCCTCTAGCAGTGAATTCACATTATCAACTAATGACTTGGCTGAGTCTTTGGAAACTGTTGAGTCAACAGGAAGAAAGATCTCTAAGCCTTGGAGTTCTGGAAGGATTAGTTTGAGATCTGAGATTTTCAGAGCCCGTAAGGTTTCCACTGAAAATTTTAGGATCTTGAGACAGGCAAAATTGATGGAGTTGTTAAGATTTTGAGATGTTATTTTTCCTTTAAGTGTAATTTTCTTTAGGAGATTTGGCTGCTTAAACTCTGGCAGACGGTATTCCTCTTCTAGCGATTCGATTGTACATTCTGATATGCTAATAGTTGAGATATCCCAATTTGTCCCAAGTGGTAGTCTCCCTGATTTGGAAGTAGTGGAATGTATTACCACGGCGATACCAATATTTTCGTCGATGACCAACCTCCAGTGGGTGGATACATTTCTTAAAGTTTCCCTTTCCACCGACGGAATCTGCAGGAATATTTTGTACAGGACCTATTAAAAAATTAATTAAAACAGTTAAAAAATATTGCCCTGTACGGTTGATGGTAGTCGGATTTGAACTTTTGATTGAATTACATTCCGAGGAAGTTTATCCATCACAATTCTAGATGTTAGGGAGGACTGCAGTTTTCCCTTTAAAAAGTTAGATTTTTTATAGCAATGAACACTTTTTTATATAATTCTCCGAGGACCGTGCAATTGAAATGCATGGAAACGCAAAGATAAAACGAAATATCTGTGTGGGGAAAATTTATTGTTCATAATTTATATTGGAAATCTGCTATACTTGCCAAGTCAAATTAAATTGGATAAAATCTAAATTAAATCTAATCCTCGCTTATTCCAGTAATCCTTTGAATACACATGAAATTGACAATTTCTCTTTGATGTTTAATATAAAAAACTTTCTCGTCTGAATTGTGAAGTAAAGCAATTTAAAATCATTTTATTTATCCAACTCCTCCGTCAATTTAGACCAACTTTGTTGGCTGAATCACATGTAACTTTTTTTATTGATGTTTTGATAAAATATATAAAAGATGCTAAGTACAAGGTACTATTTTATTGCGTCAATAACGCGATCGCTGGTTAAATTAATAAACTCATTCATTGATTTTATAAATTGCCTAAGTTGTCGAAACTTCTTTGTTATAGCATTTTTAGCCCGAGCCAGGGCTTATGTGATCACCGTGTCCGTCTGTCCGTCTGTCCGTCATCACGATAACTCTCTTTAAACGTGTTGGATCGACTTGAAATTTGGTACTCATGTAAATGGGGTCAATATAATGAATGAGTTCTAAGATGGGTAACATCGGTCCACTAGGGGACCTGTAGTGATCAAAAGACCCCCACCGGTTATGGTTGCATTGGCAACATAACAAACCATGAGCTAGCGACCTGAAATTTTGCATACTGGTATTTCATGGTTCCTTTATAGCAAATACAAAGTAATATTTGCGAAACTTTAATACTAGATTGACCCTATGGGGTTACCCCCACCGATTTTCATAAATTGGCTTAGAAGCTTGAAATTTTGCATAAACCTGGCTCGGGCTATATGAAGTTGCACACGTGAGTTTTATAACTATGAAACAGTTATCAGCTATCAGTTAACCGTTAAGTAGCTAAAGGTTTTTTATTGAATGCATCCAAAAACAATTCTAATGGCATTTCCACCGTTTATTTTTATATTTCTATAACCATTATCTTTCTGTAGCGAAATCTCGACGCTTTGGTCGGAGACATAAATTTTTCAATCAGCTTGAAAGGGTTTAAAGAGGATATGGAGAATTTTAAAATCCCTATGTAAACCTAATGCAAATTTTTGCATGTGGAAACCACTGGAAACTTTGTGGCAACAAAATAAAATGCAATCCAACCAGAACCTAAGATTTAGCGTTTGGACCAAGGTATTTATACTTTCTTTTTCGTGTTTTCTCCTACCAGGTTATGACAACTGCACTTTCTAAAACTCATGAAAGAGCAAACAAATTAATTCACTTGAAATATTTCAAAATCTATAGCAACTGTGTCGGAAAATTGATGACGTGCGTGGCACGATTTTTTTAAGAATTTAATGAACACATTTTCTATTACTGAGATAACATAACAGAAAAGTAATTTGCAATTCATTCCAGAGAGGCCTACTTCATGAATATTTTCCACGATTAATATGTCTATCGGTTGTATTTTTTTGACAAGATAAGAAGCGTTTTATGGCCTATGCCATGAGGACCTTCAACTTAGCCGAAAATATATGAATGTAATCGTGCCACGCACTTCTTCAATTTTCCGACATACGTTGCTATAGATTTTGAAATATTTAAACTGAATTACTTTGTTTGCTCTTTCATGGGCTTCAGAAAGTGCGGTTGTCATAACCTGGTAGGAGAAAACACAAAAAAGAAAGTACAAATACCTTGTTCAAAAGTGAAAAAAAACACCTAGGAAAAATCGGAAATCCTTCGTGTGAAATCCTACCTCCTATCGAAATTTTCTTAACTTATCTCGATCTTCTCCCGTAACCTCCTCCTTTAATCACCCATTCCAAAATTTGGATTGCAATTGATTTGCCAAGAAAACTGAAAGGTAATCAAAGTACAAAATTTATTCATATTACTTGTTTAATCGCGTTGTTGTTGTGTCAAACTATCTCTCCAAAATTAATTTAATCCCCCATGAGATCTAATCAGTTCCGTACGTTCTCTCTGACAGTGACTTGTCTCTCACATTTCTCCATATAATTTTTTTATTTGATTTCCCTGGCTCATGAGATTGTCAATGACAAGTCTGATTTGTAAACCCGTGGATTTTTTGACAGTTGTGCACCCTTCTATTCACAAGCTAATTGATCCTTATTCATCACACGCAAATCCACTCACTAAATAAATTAAAATCCCTTTATTTGTACTTGCTTACAATTACAAGCAATAACATTACGAGTCTGAATTAATCCATCACCACCACTGTCGTTCAATCCCCACGAAATATGACAGACATCCTAATCACATTCTCTTTTTTAGATGACTTCACCCAAAAAACGCGAACTTTTTGCCTTTATCACCATGGCCTTGCTGACCATCACAACAACCGTGTCCGGAGCGGGCGAGAAGGACTACGGAGATAAGTGCAGCATCCTCCCAAATAGCCCCGATGCATGTAACACGGACAAACTACTAATCTGTGTGAGTAAATGCAAATGTCCCCTTTCACATGTCTATGAAAAAGAGATTCTTGGGGGCATCTTGGGAGGGGGATCTTGTGTCGGACTCGTAAATAGTCCCTGTCTTGGAGGTTCGGGTAGCACAGCCAAGTGCGTCTCCAATGCCAAATGCGGGGCCGAGGGCGTCCCTTTTTGCAAGTGCACTGAGGGCTACCATCCCATCGATGGTCATTGCAGCAACGGGAGTAACAACTTGACCTCCGGAGGCATTATCCCCGTGTACATTTTGGGATTGATACTTTCCTATTTGTTTGTGAATCAGTAAATCCATTGGGACCACTAACTTTGAGTTCTTATTTTAAAATATTTGGAACACAACTTCCCAGATTCTGTTAGAATCGTAAGGCAGCTTGATTCGATCTAAAGCAATTGTCTAGTGATAATCGGATAGCTAATTTACGTACCATATATTTTGAAACTCGGTTATTTGATTTATTTTCGTTTATTCGCCAATATTTATAGAATGTTTGTAGAATCAGCTTTCGTACAGACATGCATTTCAAAGGTTCTTGAGATGCAGTATGCAGTTTTAGAATGTGCCGCTTAATGAAATTTTGTTTATAAATCACCACCAATGATTTATACATCGGTCCAACATTGAGTTTAAATTCTGAAAAAATAGACTGAATGGATGATGGATAGAAGAGTTACAATAAAATAGTTATAATCGCTAATCTACACATAATTTTTGGTTCTCAATCGCTGTTTGAAAAGTTGTATCTGACCATCCAGTACGTTTCAAGATTTAAAAAGCAGGTTTAATTTAAAATAAATTATCAAGCTGATATCTGTGCTCGAATCCATCTGGCTGTTGTTGAAACCTTGTGGTAAAAGGCATTTGTTAACGTATTTCATATTTTTACATGGAAATGACTGAAAAATAAAACACGGTGCCGTGCATCTTGTCCATAAGCCCCTGAGGATTAATTCTGAGTTTTTCGATTGTTTTGCTCTCATCCGTGGATAGATTAAAAAGTGTAACGTTCAAGATAGCAAATGCTACAAGTACACAAGGGAAGAGAAAGGGTTGACTACACCGTCTTTAATAAATTAAGAATTATAACGAATGTCTTTCAAAGATTTCATGAAACATTAAAATTCTGCATATGTGCATCAATGGGGCAACCGGAGTTTGACCATTTCCAGCGATCCCATTCCAGTGGAATGATCGCAATTAATCTTCCTAAGATTAAAGTTGGCCTCAAGCATAGGAAGAGATCATCTTGAGGTGGTTGAAATAATTTCTTTATGACTTAGTGACTTTTTATTTCTATTTTTAAGCAAGAGGTCTTACCGAAACTGTTTTTTCCCAGAAACATTTCGAAAATATTTAATACGATTCTAATATACAGGATATAAAACCAGTCAGTACTCAGCATGAAACTATAAGAGGAGATATGATATTCAACTTGAAATGTTTGAAATGAAATGTTTCACATTGGATGGAGTGATTCAATTTAAGCTATCATGTTTTCATAATCTAATGAAGCGGCTTGTGGACAGTCTACGCCTATGTGGAAGCAATTTCGAAATTAAAACAAGACTATGGAGCATGTGGCCTTTGTACCCTCAAACTTTTAAAGGTAAAAGGTATACTAGAATTTAATAATTTATGCATCGCAAATGTAGACCCGCCCTTGATTCACTGCTCCAATTTGGATGGACTAGAAGCTCCGGCTTGAAGAAGAACCATCTGGAAACTGAATATGAAGCTTATGATAGAAATTAAAGTCTGTCGGGTTATAAGCACCGCTCCGATTAACTCAATCTCCACTGGAATTTATTAAGATTTTAAGTGATCAATTATGGCAATCACGATTAACTCAGTTTTAATTATTTTGATCTATGTTAAAGTTGAGTGTAGTCGTTGCCGAAGATTCGATTTATTGTTTTTTAATACCTTTAATTGATATTAGCAACTATAATTAATAAGTTCAGAAATCGACTGAATGGGAAAATGATAAACTGTAACTCACTCTGTCCATCCCATTACAGCTATCTTTAAAACTATTTGTAAATCGAATTAACATTTAAGCTTACTGTACCCTACAATAAAGTACAATAAGGCTTAGTGAAGTTAAAACAATCAAAATCAAATAAGTAAATATGAGAGCTACTCATAATCAAGGCAAGATAATTAATAAATGAATTTTCAGCGAAATTTTTTGACAAACGGGTGTTAGCTTGGCTCTCCGTTTGAGTATTGCAAATGTGGACTCAATTGTTAATCTGGTAAACCTTGAAATTTAAAGGATTTTAATACCTCACAATTAAATCATTTGTAAAAACAAATTGACGCTAAGGGCTATGTATTTTTCAATTACTTATTATTTTCCTGTTTAAATGAAAACATTAAGAATTGGCAATAGTGTGGGGTGGGTGTTTTTGATCTAGTAAAAGTATGCGACCAAGGCGTTCCCGTTAAAGTCTCAAGGTAATCTGTCTTCAGTTATGATTTAGAGGAGCTAGAAGATTCCGTTTGAAGGAGTATAATCTGGAAACTGAATATGAAACTAACAATGGATATGAAAACTTTTCGATTGATAAGAACTACGCCAAACGCCTCGATACCCAATGGAAGCGTGGAGATCAGCCGTTCCACCTGCTTTGAAAAAGAGTTTGTTTTAATTGCGCGTACAAATTAAAACTATATAGTTGTTCCATCACAAATGTGTATTGAAAATGATCAAATAAACTACGAGTACTTGGAACTGATAATTCATCCAGAATGATGAGAGCTCCGAGCTGCGTTTTTGAATCGTTTTTAAAATATTCTGTGTGTGTTCGTGGACCTCCGCAGCGAAAAATGTGACCAACCCAATCCGAATGACAAACTGAAAGAACGACATTCTTAGGTACAAGGTGGTCAAGAAGCTCAATTCATTGTTACTGGTTAGCCATCTGCATAGCTATTAATTAAAACAAAGTTACACATCTTTAGTGTGACTGCAGAATTATTAGCTTTGAATTATTTTAATTACTTGAATCGAAATCATAAAGAAATGGATAGCATAGGACGAGACGAGGAAAGGAGACAAATATTTGCTCAGCTTGTTAGTGAGGTCCCTCAGAATGATGAAGTCATTTCGAATCCATGTCAGCTCTAAGTCCCAGAGTTTCTGATCTACCCAATAACTATTGATTTCAAATTTTGAACCTAGGTTAATTAACTCGTGAGTAATTGTACCTTCAAAATTACTCCCAGCTCCGAATTTGGATGCTATCTCTTCATTCAAGGCCCTGAGTCTGTAAGCAATGGCTCGGCAGAGAACGATTATTAAAATGTCTACCAAGTTCCAATTGCAGATTGCCAATTTCGACCAGACGAAGTACACCAGAGTAAGAGACCAGTGGTATGGTATCAAAAAGTGGAACTGGGTCATGAATGTCTGGTACCATCGTTGAAATCCGGACCACGAGTCTGCTTCTTCTAGAACATCAATGTTAAACATCATGCATTATTCTTAAAACTTGAATTAATGTCTTGAAGAACTTAATTTTTTAAATGTTTTTTTGCATGAAGTCAAATTTACATGAACATAAGTTAGCGTTTAAAATTTTTTGGACTGATATATTAGGGAGGACCTACCTGGTGACATGTTTATATAGTATCTGGATACGATCTCGGAAACGTCCCGAAGTATGTTTTCAGTAGCCCCATAAAAAATTAGGAAGAATGCAATTCTTTTGCAGTGTGACAGCAATCTTCTATCAGGCTTATAATAGAACTGTAAACTTGACATGGACTCGTTCCAATTCCTGATCAATAACATCAAATCGCCTCTTTTCCTCCAAAAAATAAAGTAGCTGTAATAACAAAATCGGCCATTCGATTTAGTTTGTCCAAACAAATCCACTCAAACTGTTTTAGTGAACAACCTTACCCGAAAAGTATATTGAAATTGAAGCAGGCCCCTACGGATTTGAAGAGTTTATCAATAGCATTTGCATTCTCCACGGGTGATATTGCCCATATTAAGGCAAAAGTATTGACAGCACTGCCTACCATCATCCCTAGTGTAAGCCAAGTTGAGACGCTTCTCCATCTGAAAATTATTGAACTTATAATTGAGATTAATATGGTCTCAATTTGAGATCCTATCAACTACTTGAATTTCCAAACTTGAAGTCAATAAAGAGCCAATTCACAACTGTTTAAATATAAAAAGATCCTTTTGACCTACGCATTCGTAAGGTTGGCCGAATCGGTTCCAAAGATCCCGTCAATCGGAAAGGCCCCTTTGAACCTTCCAATAATCAAAACCGGCTGGATGCCTAAGAAAGGGTCCCCAGATTTGTCCCGGAAACATATAAGCCTGTCCACAGCCTTAAAGTAAGGGGATATGGATATTTTTGATTCCATCGGACTAGCCTTGACCGACATACCAAAAGATACCAGTGAAGCAATGGAACTGTACAAAGGTTTGAGGTCTAACTGGTAAGTGTGGTTAGGTGACATTTATGTACAAAAATTATTAGCGGAAAAGGTGCAACTTGATTAAATTATTTGGAGGAGTTTTCCATGAATAATATAAGTAACCCAATTACTCAAAACTGTTGACTTCTTGACCTTCGCAATCCCTGCAAGAATCGTCAATATTTGTTGGATTAAAATATTTTAAATTACGCCCAATAATTCATAATAAATAAATAAAAATTAAAAGTTAAGTAATCCATTCCATCAATCTCATAAACTATTTTGAACGTTGTTATTTAGGTTTTTCAATCAAGTTTATTGCTTTTGTATTTTTACTTGCAAACCCTCCCTTGCTTTAATTTAGGATGCTTTCCACATTTACATTTCTTGTTCTTATTTTCAATAGCTCTCATCGCGATTCTGGTGGAGATGGTCCGCCCATACCAAATCTTGTCATTATCTCCGCCGACGAAGTAACAGTGCATGATGTCATTCTCCGTGCAGTCCTTGTCTTTGTTGATTTTGTTCAGTTCATGACCACAGCGGTGGATACCCTTGTTGAGGGGGGCATCTCGGACAAATTCTAGCAGCTTTTTCGGACAAGTGCAATTATTTTTTGTCCCCTCCACTTCCTATAAAATAACAATCATAGATTCATGGACAGTAGTTGTTATTTATGTATTTATATAAGGTAATGCTGATGATTTTGTGTGTTCTTACCACAGAGACAAGGATGATGATGATTAAGCCTGCCAAGGTGTTGCAAGAATGTATCCATTTTCTGCAGCTAAATGGGATGGAGATCCACATGTTTTTTATGTTAAACCTTAGTAGTATATGTTTCGAAGGGTTGATTTAAAGTTTTTGAAGGTTAACTAACTGACTACTGAGTGAGTTGGAACATGTGGAAATGATTGTATGAATATCTCCAGACAAATGGTATATAAATACTGTATGGATGGAAGTTATGAAGTTTATAAAACCATTAAGGATAGCATTGCATTGTCTTTTTCTGTTGTTTAGAACAATATGCAAATCAATAGAAATACGTAAACTTTCAGTTTGAGATAACTACCAATACTGCTTTACAGCGTCCTCATGCTGAACCCTCTAAATCCCTTTTTATTTCATTTCGAATTTTTCTGATTTGAAAAAAATATTTGGATTTGCTGCAGATAGTTTAAATTCAATCAAGCACTCAATTTATTATACTAATCTAAAGAACCCAAATGAACAGTTTAATTTGTATTTCCATTGCAAAGTATATGCTAACATCCTATTGTAACTATTGCTTCTACAAAATTCACCAACAAATGTGATAGTTAGTATGCACTAGATAAAGATGTAACTACGATTCCATCATCAACAAAGACAGGGTTTGATTCACAGTGAAATTAACGATGAGAAGGGGCGTGATTTGATCCACAAAGTTCGATCCGTATTCAATCTTGAGAGGAACGAAGGACCGGGCCATTTTCTTGATCCAATGAGTCCGCTTAACTCTATGGACATTCCTCCAACGTCTTATCATATTAGAGGACACCTCCCGAACATTGGCGGCCTTCGTGTTCATCACAAGGAGAGAGACAACACCGTCCACAACGACCATGGGGAAGTAGGAGAAGCCTGGCATTGGGATTTTATCCGGCAGTCGGATGCAAGAGTGCATGCAGAATACAACGAGGGCGGTCATCCCGATAAGAAGGAGGGGGAAGTAGTACTTTTGGAAGCAAGTGTTCACTTGCTTCTCCAGAACTTGAAGCCAACGGTAGGTCCGCATGGAAGGGTATGTATGATTCACCACGTTGAGAGTAGTCGTTGGCTTGCTAGGTAGAAATTATATTAATTCCATTTAATTAGGATAAGTGGTTCATGAGCCGCTAATATAGTTAAAGCTAAATTAAGTGTTTACTCTGACGGATTATTTTGTGAATGGGCATGGCAATTTCATCGCAATTGAGTTATTTGGACAGTTGACTGGGATTAAACATTAAAGCTAGGAAGATTACCTTTGATGGTTTTCTGGCTACTTTTTAGACTAAATAAATAGAGCATTGAAACTCAATTTAGAAAGCATTAACAAAAAATTGGTAGAAACTTTGTTAGTGTTCTCTAAGATCTGTCGAAATCTTGGAATTCGTGGGCATTAAAAAAAATTGCCTTAGAACTTCATCAAGAAAATATGTTACCGTTTTATTTATACTGACTTGTCTACTCTTGGTACTGAATCGTTTTACTGTACCCACAAAGCTGGGATTATAATAAATGAAATCAACATTGACATACCTTCGCAGGACCTCCAGGTAATCCTGAAGACAACTGATGCTCATAAAGAAAAGACCAAACATAGTAAAAGCCATTGGAAGTACCATGTCCAAATGGGTCCAAAAGTTCCAAAGGCTGATTCCAACATAGAGTCCCAACGAATAAGTATTGCAGTGTCTTTCTTTGACTTGGTATTCAAACAGCAGAGATCCGATAAATGGAGGAAGACAAGGGTGGGCCATAATTATCAATAATACCAGGCCTGGAATAGCGATCCCTGTGATTATTCCTATGATTAGCAAGATCTTCTCAGTCCTCTCTCCTATTTTTGTACCCTTTGTACACATTTCCAGCCCTGGTTTTAATGTATAAGAAATATTTACAGTTTTTACAGTTCTCTTTTACCTTTTCGATTGTACAATGAGAGAACTCAGATGTCCCATACGAGTACTTAAAATCATAATGAATATAGGGACTTTACCTCTGATTTTAAGTTCAAATTCCAACTGGGCATTGACCAACTTGACCATTTCGTCTTCCAATAACCAAGAAACGACTCTTAACCCGTTGCACATGACGTATCCAATGGCGAAATATATAGCCAGCATTTGGTAGGCGATTCCAAAGCTGGCGACGTCACAGACGACAAGATTGACAATCAAAAATATGTTATGGAGGACTGCCGTGGCCAAGTGGATTTTGAATTGAAGGAGCCGAGACGGGGACTTTAAGGTTCCAAGTCTCCCAAGCTTCTCGTCCCATTCGAAGGAAGTACAGCAAATATAATTGCAAAGTCGGAGATGGAGCTTGAAATACCGAAGGACAGCCTCAGTCAGCATTCTCGTCTAGATTTTTAAATACAAATGGATGTGGTAGGTGAAAGGTTCCAGTAGATTTTGAATTTTTTTTATTAACTATATAAACAAGAAATATTTTGAGTACATGCTAGGTTCAAGATCTTGTGATCAATGAAATGTCTCATTCAGCTAAAGTATTCTAAACAAAACCCAGGCTCTGCTAATACTGAATTATATAAGCAATGGCAGTTATATATACTTCTAATTTCATTGTTACTATTGTCTTCTGGAAATTTTCAGAGGATAGCCAATAGCCACAAACCTCTTTGATTCCGTGAATTCTATGTGGATTTAATTATCTTTGACTCTCATAATCACCCCAATCATCTATGGTCTGATCCATATCGACTTATGTTCAGCAAGAGACAAAAAATAATGGGATGCCATTCATAATGTTGACTTAACTAACTATACCCTTGTTGTGTGCACGCGTACCTTCGGATAATTCCTTTGAAGGGTTCTTGTCTCAGTATATGTTTAGCCCAAATCAGTAGGCCTTACACAGATAATGGCGATAGGGCTGATCAAGTTGATTGATATTCAGCCTTGTATGTTATAAACAGTTATCAATATCGTCACGAGTAGTAGCCTCTGGTGGGATATGTACAGGCTGCCCACACGGATATTACCTGCTCTCCATGATGATTCAGCTTTATATGTTTTTTCGTCTCCTGGGGTTCTGAATGGTCGGCAAAACAAGGATTTAGAATCATTCATTTATTTATACCGATGATAGGTATTGCATCTAGCTATAACTAATTTTAATATGAACGAAATTGAACTGTAAGATATACTACTACAGAATTACAGTAGCTTTGAGTTTGGAGTTGGTGTTTTATAGACTGCTTCGAAATCAGAATCCTAGTGTGATATCTACGTTGATATTTTCGACAGTTGATTACGTAAGCGCTCAACATTTGATATATTGATATATGGATCGCACATTAATGCCAACTCGGTTCGAAATAATCCCTCAAATACAAGAATACCTTTTCGAATATCGTACAATGGATGTGTTGAGCATGTGGGAAAGAAACTATCTGATGGTATCTTAACTATTGATATTCGAGAATACAATCTCTTACATAAGAATATGCTTTATCGTGGATGATTAGGGGTCATATTCACCAGTTTATACAAATGTGAGATCACACTAATGGGATCTCCAACCATCGTTTCCGAACCTTCTTCATCATGGAAGTAGAGGAAATGTTAAAAGCTTCAAGACAATTATATTTTACCCTTGAGTACAGAGTCCCTTGTTATAAGTTATTTCAAATTCAAAGGACTATTATGAACAAACAACTGTAGCACCCCTTCATATAAACGCTTTCGGGGGCAATGAAACCCTAACATAGTATGAACCGTAAGGAAATAACCCTTATGTTACCGTAAGACCCGCCGAGGATGTTGTTGGTGAAGCTTTGCAGATAAGGCTTCAGTCAAGGCTCTCCGTGGTGGGGGTCTAAAGGCCTTGGAGCTGGACAGATATTGGTGGAGATTAGTACTACGGAGATGGGTATATAAACTCCAGCCCAAGTCGACGGAGGTCCAGAAGAAAGAAAACAACAGTTTTCATTCGCAATAAAGACAGACGAAGGATGTTTTGGGTGTTTTCTCTTAAATACCTTGTATTTTGAAGCATTTTGACACGTAAATATAGATTAAACAAACAAACAAACAAACAAACGATATATGGTAAAGTTCTGAAACTGGCAACACTTAATTTAAATATGAGCTAGTATCAGCAACGCTGAAATTCGACCACTACGAAAGAAATTGAGCTTAACGGATTTTAGCATTAAATTACAATAATACAAAGTGCAACAAACTCGGAAGGGGACTGGACTTTTTTAGTACCCTCTAATCTTGACGTAAAATCTTATCTAATCTATGCAGATTGTCGATTAACAAAACTATCAAGAAAGCAATAAAATTCAAGAATTTTAATATTATCGATTGAAAAAAATGGAACAAGATGAAATAAACAATTTAGGATTAGGGAGCTATTGAGGATTCCTAAATTAATGCGGCATATACTCCCTGTTTACCTAAAACACTTGAAGACGGTACAATAGAAATTAAATATTCCAACAACAATGTCCATTGTCCAATAGAAACATTACCTGAAACGTAAACTATAAAAAAATATTTTGCACAACAAGATGGACAAAGATATTATCACTAACTGATTCTGGGTTCTAAAAAAAATTTGGCACAACTAACTTGTGCTTTTATAGTTTTTCGACGATTTTGAATACATGAAAAGCTGACATTTTGTATAAAAACGATTTTTATCAAGGAAAATAATCGTTTTATTTAATACTTTTTCCCAATATTCAATAATCACCTCCTCTTTGTATTTATAATAACCTTGTTCCTCTCACAAGGGCTTAGCTGTACTCGTTACTCTTGGAGTAGACGTAAAGGACCCCGGAGAACTTGAAGCACTCGCCTGAAGCAGCACGATTTCCACTGTAAAAATCACGCTGACCACCATTAGGAGAAAAGCCCTAGTAATGACGAAGCAGCCAAGGCCACTTAATCCGATGGGTCCTGTTGCCAGCATTCTCTCCAGTCGCTCCAGCTACAGTTTTCATACCACAGTAAAAATATTAACTATACGCAAGTAGTGGAAATTGAATTAGACTAAAGAGCATAGAAACCCAACCTCTTTACAGTACTCTGTCGTGGAACATTTCTGAACGCAGGTAGTGATTTCGTGTGCATATTCATTAACTTTTGCCGCAGTGAGGGATACTGACAAAATTCTAAAAACTAGATGGGCAAAGGACCAGGATGAAAACGCAGAGTGGAGTATCCCGGTATGTTCTTGGGGAGTAAGGCCCTCATGAAGCTGGAAAGTCAAAGAGTACTTGTCAATCGCACAGAGGAAATCATTTCTCGCTGGAGTTTAGGGTTTAAAGGAAATTTTAAATTATAAATTGAACCCAAAAGCCATACCTGCAAGCAAATAAAGAAGATGTTCATGCTATAAGACACGAATATCAAAGGCGAGAGAAGCACCTCGAATTCATCCAACAGTTTACACAAAGACAAATGATCCTTCCGTACTTGAGCCCAGGTCTGACCTAAATAAATAATATTTTGCAGAAATATTCTAACAAAGATTATAAATGGCATTCATAGTCAATCGCAGTTTTTTTATATTGGCTAATAACTATATAATTCCCCGAAAAAGGGAATGTAGACAGTCTGACCTCTAATCCAATTAAAACCCTCTATAACAAAATAATACTCACCATTTACTTTGTCGAATATCCTATTTTCCTTCGACAATAAATGCCTCTCAGTTTGATCGACGAGGATTTTGAATTTGAAGTACAACGCCCGGGAGCAAAGGACTATGAAGATATCTGCATAGTTCCAGGAACTCCATGCGATGAAATCGACCAGGAGGAGGATTATTGCTAACACTGGATTATAAGAAATATAAGATCCCCACGACTTGTGGGCTCTCCAAAAATACGTCTCCAGGGGGGTCAAATCCACTTCGAGAAGAAGTTGATCTGAACAAAAAATTGTATGTACTTAAAATACCATACTAATCAAACCCCAGGGTAATCTTCAGAATAAGTATGTAAATGTTCTGGTCAATGAGTCGAGCTGGGGATTACCTTGATCTAATTGTTCAACTGGGAAATGATGGGCAATGAAAAGCCAATTTTCAATCATCCCAGATATGAAAATCATAGCAGCTATTATATTAATGTGTTTAAACAATTTAATATCTTTTTCAACGAATCCAAGCTCTTGAGTAACTTTCTGCCACCTTGAGAACAACTGGACTAAAGTGTTGGATCGAATAAGGAAGAATGAGTATCTATTCAAAATTCAAAAATTTCAATCCATAACATACTCCATAATTCGTAATTTCAGTTGGAATTTTCCCATAACCAAAGTTGGCTTACACGAAAACGCTCATGGAGTAGAATAATGGAGATCGGGCAGCAACAGCCATCTGACTCGCGTTGCTACCCCCACTGCCAGCGAATTCTTTGAAGAGGTAGAGAAAGCTGAAGATTGCGCTTGCAGAGAGAAATGATAGGATGGGGATAGTGGATATCATGGCAAGGCTATCCCATCTAAAGAGTTTTAATTTAAAATACCCTTTGTGACTATCTAGAAGAAGAAGAACTAATCTTACTTGAAACTGATTTTTTTCAAATCATTGGAATTGTTCCAAAGTCCAGTAATTGGTACAATCCCCAATATCCTTCCCAGAATCAAAAAGGGTCTGAAGCAGAAGTACAAGTCACCTTCCTTTGAATTGCACAGTTTGGCCAACACATCTGTAGTCCCAGTTTCCGTTCCGAAGAAGCGGTTGTGCTGATACTTAATTTCCTCCACGAGGAATAGATGAGAAAGAGTATCTGCATTACCTGTCATCATCAATCAGTTAGATGAAATGGGTAGGCTAATTAAATTTTTGACCTAACAGTGACCTAATTTTTGCCTAATTTTATTTTTGAATATAGTCGCTGTTAAATAAGTCATATAACAAATTTAAATCTACAGTCAAAACTGTATAAGTTTTCATTAGCTCAATAAGGATTTGATATTTGTCTACAATAATTAAGTAAGAATTGATTTTTAAAAGCTCCTTACGAAGTGATGGTTTCCGAGATTCCATTTTCCCCATCCGCTCTCTCCTTCTCAGTTCCAATTTCTTAAGCTCCTGGAGTGGCATTGACGTTTTACCAAGACAAACACGAGTACTTAGCCCTTGATGTCATTGTTGATAATGAGATCCGCCCCAGTATGCCTGCGGTGGTAGTCCATAATGTCCATTACCAATTTGACTTTATCTTCCGCCTGCCAGTTAACGCTGAGAAACTGGGAGTGTTGACAAAAGTATTTTCGGAAGAACAGGTGGAACTTGATGTTAAAATATTTGCATTCCCAACCAAAAACTCTTTGACATTAACTTTGACGGAGGGCCCTTTATGCTTCAAATCTTATCAAATCAAATTGATGGGAACAAGCACTTGTTCACACATCTTTACCACAATCATTAATGATTGCACTCGTTTCTATTCTCCGTGAGCAAACGTTAAAGTGTACTTTGAGATTGACATGTTATTCCATTTTACTGTTTTATTGACAGTTTGAATTTGAAATTCTGCGGAGGTGTGGCAGATAAGACTCGGATTTGAGTGTGACTAAAATAATATATGATGTCTACACATATTTAGTTCAATCGCTCAAAACGTAGGAATATGTTTAGAATTTTTTATAGAAAAGTTTACTTGTCTATTTGGGGTTTAGATACTTCCAGGGGTTTATACACAATACTTTAATATCAAGTTGTAGAGCTCGTGTTTACGAGAATGTACCTTCAACTAAAAGTAATACGAGGGCTATGTAAGTATTTGACAACCTAAGTTTTCTCAATATCTATAAAAATTTGTATGAATAGCGTAGTTCCGATAAATGTTTTTATATATATATTGTACAAACACTTCATCATGCTTAGAAAAAAAAATTAGGCCTTCAAAATTCTGAATTCTAGCCACGTCTCATGACAATACAAAGTTGAATGAAGGGTTGTGTAATAGTTACCGGTGTAAAAAAAAACCCGATGTTCGGTTTAAAAAATTTCAAATTATTTATCCAACCAATGAAATAGAATATTTTTTAATTCAAAATTCATCTTATACAACTTTTGATACTAAAATATATTTGCACTCTTCTCCTTCCTCAAACAAATTTCTTATCAAATCCAACTGAAAATCTTAGCCAACTTTAATGCTGGCATTCTGTAGCAGCACAACTTCCAAAGTACATATCGCGCTCATGACCTGGAAAAAAATAAAGTTGATTACCCTTCTACTTTGGGAGAGAGATTTGGGAAAACCGACTGATGATATCAATTACCGATACACAATATGATTTTTTGAATTGAGGTGATATCTTAAAATAAATATGAAGGCCATTCGGGCACCAACCCAAACCTACAGATCACAAAACACGTTCCAATTGACAAACATTTTGTGGACACGCTCTGATTTCAAATCCCCTTTTGATCTTCAATCTTGTCAAGATATCCTGCATATTTTACCCGTTTATTTTCATGCTCTAGATTAGACCTACAATCCTCAAGGCTTCTTGACAAGAGGAGGTCAGGTGAGGAAATTGGTAATTTTGCCCAATTTGTCCTTCTGTCGTGTGTCACTGTGTCATCTCGTCATTTAAAAACATCCCATCCATGACTTATCCCTCTTAGCTCTCCATTGTTGTTCACTCTGAGAGATATTACGTGTACTAGCAGTATTACATGTACATCATGGCGTGTTATCAATGTTATCATCTCCTTCATGAGTTCAACAAAGAATAGGACTATTTACAAAGAGCAGTGCAGTGCAGTCAGAGATGTTTAAAACGCTCTAGGTTTCACCCAACAGTTGAAGCAATTTAAGGAATGAAAAAGCCAGAAAAGTGGAAAAGATCACAGATTAGATCAGCAGTGCGGGTTATCCCGGTTTCAGTTTATACTTATTATGTCTTGCACAGCCCGCAGCGGTTTATACGAGTATTATGAGTTGCTCATACATGCCTAGAAATGTCAATTTTTTTCTTCTTTGGAACTGAATCCCCCTCCTGATGGAACACATAAATAGATTTTATCTATTAAACATTTCAAACTGCCTTAAACCAATTCTGGACAACATAAATTTCTTCTTCCATCTTTCTATAGAGTGAAATGGTTTTGGCTGAAACCTCTTACGAAAGAGCTGTCAAGATCAAGAAAACAAAGTACGGTCAGGCCCAAGACAATTAACTTCGAAAACTACTCTTCGATGTACTAAATATCTATGAAGACATCATTATTTTATTCACAGTTCCTAGTCCCCCCTATTCCGCATATTTATTTATACTCCCTCAAGCCCCGCGGCTTATCTTAATCAAAGGTTGGAATGAGTCGTGAGTTAGTTAGCAAAGTTAGCTTTACCATAAGGATGAAGGAGCGTGTGATGATGAAACACCCGTTGCCCGTGATGCCTATGATCTTACTGCCCAGGAACCGCTCTAGACGTCTCACCTACAGAAAGGTATTAATAATTTTTTTTAACCCAAAAATATATAACGATGAGAAGTTACTCTCCAATTCATTCATGTCACCTTCCCATTAGTCTCGTCCAATTATTTCCCATTACATAAGCACAAAAGGTAATAAGGCACGTTGCCTTTGCCACTATACATCATTTTACCAGCTAAACAGGACAGGTGAGTGAATTCGTATATCATCTCAGGTGGAACCGATGCGTTTCCTTAACTTATATGCTTCTTTTTTTTCTTAACCTTAAGTGCGTTTAATAACCTTTAAAAATGTATTTTTTGAGCACTTAAAAGAAAATGATCAGACGTTGACTATTTGATCTACTAAACCTAATTGTCTTTCATATTTTAAATCGAGGGTGGCCTGACTGTGTCACTGGTGGAATTGGAGATAAATCGAAAGATAAACTCACATCGTTGTCATACTCGTCCGGGTAACAATGCTGAAGAATTTTAGAAATCCGGTGGGCATTCTCACTGATCCTAGCAGCCAAAAGGTTCACGCCGATTGTTCGGATGATCAAGTGCAGGAGGGACCAGCCAACGTAGATTTTGTTGATTGTCCACCTCTCCGTGCTATTTGGGGCGAGACCTTCGTAAAGCTAAGTGAAATATGTAGCAAAGCTCATCATATAAAAGCTTAGCTAGCTTTGTTAATCGTAATGATGCAGGTGCATATAATTACCTGCCGACAAACAAAGAAAATATCTGTAACGTAAGAGAGCCATATTAAAGGAGAGAGAAGTTTGTTTCCATCCTCAAGAAGTTTTGTAATGAGTAAGAAATTTCGACGGATATTTGACCAGGATATGGAGCCTAGAATTTTAGTCAGTGAATTTAATTGTTATTGGATAATTTCTAGGAAAAGATCTAAAAGAAATCAGATACCTTTTCTAATCAAATAGACACTCCCATCCGGTACCATGAGACTCTCGAGAAATCGATTAAGACTGTCGTACCTTGAATACAACGCCCTGAAAATCACCATGAGGAAAACGTCCCCAAAATTCCAAGCATAAGTTGTCAATTTATTTGTACAAAGTAGGGCGAGTGCTATGACAGGGTTGTAGCAAAAAAACGGGAAGATGTACTGATTCGAGTCGAAATAGTCTCTAAGCACTTCCCCAAACGTCAGCTCCCCTGTCAACATTTTAACAAATTGTCAAGCATGTCACCAAAAAGGTCACTTAGAATGTCACATGTCGACTAACCCATCCGATCTCGTTTCTCAGGATCCATGGCATGAAAATGGTACAAGACATTTTCCCCTAAGCAGTCTAAAAGTACTATAATGTAAATTAGCTTAATGTCTCTACAAAGTGTCCAATCTGGGCTCAAGCTTTCTGAAATCTTCTCCGAGATCTTGACCCAGAGGTTGAAGTATTCACACAGTTTCCGAGATCTGAACAGGAAAAATAAATATACCAGAGTCCCCACCGTGTAGAACCAGACACCGCTGAATGATAAAACGATGGACCTGTCATTTCCGATTTGAAATTTATAATTACAAAACCCAATTAGTCTCTAATTTAATTAATAGTATAATGAATTACCCAGCTGAGTTTGATTTGCTCAAGATTTGAAGAAGGAAGCTGTGAGAGATGCAAAATGTATGAAGGAAGATAAGCAGTGCGACAACTATTGTGATTATCGTTCGGTAGTGCCACCAACTATAGTTATACAAATTATTAAATGTAGGTTTAGTAATGTAATTAATTTAAATGTAACTAATGAAATGATTAATTACGTGAACACTTGTACTCCAGGCTCAAAGCGCTTAGCACTCAAACCTCTTACAGGTACTAAGCCAAGGCATGCCCCAATGATCAATGGAACTTTTAGAATCGTAAAAAGGTCATCCCCACCACTTGGGTAGATCTTTGGGGAAATTTTGTTGGATTTTCTATTGTAAAATTTTCCGGATTTGAGATTTTCGAAATCAAGGAAATTATCGATATTACTGTATTGATAGTATCGACTTATTCGACGATTATTCAGAATATCCATTCTTAGTAGTTTTGACAATTTTTTCAAAATTATTTTTAGGGCTACAAGTTTGAATTATTTTTGAATGCTATAAGAGATGTGGGTATTTGATAGCTTTTCATTTCTTGTCACAGATTCACAGATATATTCTGAATGTGAGGGATGAGGAAGGAGCTGAAAACAAAATTATTGTGAATTATTTTTGCTTGAATAAGAATAACATGGTTGACATTTTAGTTTTAATGATGGCAATGCTTAAGGAGTGCTTGAAGCTCCTTTCTGAATTTCATACGAATCCTAAAGAAAACCAATTATATTATTGATTTCTGACAAATAACTAAAGGCTTCTTTAAAGTATGTGTACACTCATGCAAATAAATTACAAGTGCAAAACTAATGTTATCTTGCAATAATTTATTTATTATATACCATTGACCAGGGCTACAAAAACATCTCGTTTCAAGAATTTACATTTCCTTTGTGATGAGAAAATTCTATCGGAAATTATTGAACTTAACATTTTCTCCTATAATCGAAATCTTCACGTTGAAATGTTCAGTGCTACAGACTTAAGCATACTATTAGTTTGAAACTGGATGGGAAATTGAATTTAGTTCGAAATTATTTGATATAGTAATTTCCACTTTGGTAAACAAATTAATTTGCTGGTTTAGAACAGATTTAGTTTAGGTTCAAATGAACAGGATTGAGTGTGTAAGCGGAATCCAATCAATGTTTCTGCTTAGAGTTTGACAATTAGATGAGTAGGCTGATTACTTGGTTAGATATGATTGTAAGATTGTGGAATGGACACTTGTTAGTTAACTGCGTTGATATGAAATGTCAGATACACATGCAATTATGCACCTTTAGATGTTATGAAATTACAAAGGAAATTGGATAAAACTAATGTAGACATTAATGCCTCATTATCAAACAAATGGAAGTAGATGGAAATGTGTATAAAATAACACACGTGTGTATCCAATTGTCCATGAAAGTCAACGAATCCTAAAAGGCATACTATTTGATTGATTCTCTCTTGAAGAAATCTGTAAAAAAAACCTCCAATATTAATGCAAAGACAGGCCAACTCCCCAAATGTTCTCCGACTTTTTCTCACGTTGTTTTTATTTGCAAAACGGGAAGAGTGCGTTAATGGGCTTTCTACGGGCTAAACGTAAAGCATAAACATAAAGCACACCGTACACACACCTCTCGAGTACTTACGGTAATAAATAATATATATATTCAATTTGTTCATAAGTTAAAAAAAACAGTGCTCAAAATATTTTTTCCCTATGATTTACCGTTGCGTATTAGTGTTTAGTAAGTATACAGGGGGCTTCGAATGCACAAATCCTTTTACGGTTCGTCAAAAAATGGCAAGTTCAATGTTCCACATGATTACGCTATTACGAACATTTACCTGGTTGCTGATCTGACGATGCGGTGGGGGTAATAGGATTCCTCATGATGATAATGCAGATCCAAAGCGTTTGAGTGGCTCAAATTTCAAGATCACTCTTCAAGTTGGGTTAAATAATCCTCCACTTAGTTTAGAGCTCTGCCGACTGTGCAAATACTTGGCTCGGAACTCGTAATGGTTCATTATATTCTTGTAGGTTGAGTTTTTTCAACCGTGGATTGTCACAGTACATCAATAATGTCTCGTCATATAATTCAGGTAATAATTGACAGGTGAGGTAATGACTAGCACGACACAATAATGCAGGTAATTACGTCTCAAGATGACAATGCCGTCAATTCGGTCGGGTTATTTCCTTCATTGAATCCTTTTGTGTCATCCGTGGCTTCTTGTAAACGGTTTTACTTGTAAATTAAAATCAAATATTAATTGATTCATATCATTTACTGGTCTTCTTTGATCGGTATTGAATCAGTACGAATATCAGTATTTATTCTACACGCTGATACTCCGAGCGAATATTGAGGTCTAAACATGTAGACTCATGCGGGAAATAAATCTGAAAATAGGCAGGTAAATAAAATAGTAAAAATGTTGGTATATCGTCGTACTGGTTAAAGAATTTCAAAATAATGCAATGTCTTAAATATTTCGAATGAAATTTGAAATGAAATAATTATACGGAAATACAGAAAATTTGATTTTGTTGTTTTTATTTCAGACGGAAATCAAAAAGAAAAATGTCAATAAAAAAATATAACGTTAAATTCCTTACATTGCATTTCCAAGAAATAATTCCCATTTATTGAAATCTTTAAGATTCCTCAGAATATGCTTGGCAAGAATTTTCATTGTTAATTTAGAATACACGTGAATAGAGGCAGCAGCGGGCATTCAGTTTCCTCGTTCAGGTTCTGCTAAAGCAGAAGGAATAAACAGTTTTGCCATCTCAGAAGAAATCCATTAATTTTAATGCTTGACTTTCCATTGTTTTAAAGACTTTTTCGTAACCAAAAAAAATCCCCTTTAAATTGCCCCAGAAGAGCCTCCGTAAAGACAGGGGCGGCTTCTTCCAGCCATGCACACATACCTCATTTCTGCATAAGAATTATACAATTAATTTGATAACTTGATTTAAAACTGGAATATTTAATTGTACTGAAACTTAAGAACGAACGCTTTAAACAATTTAAAAATTGTTGTACACTCCAAATAGAAGAGTTCAGTGTCAAAAACATCATTTCAAAGTTTGAATCCTCCTCCTTGTTTGATTATTTATTTGTAGCTGCCTTGTTCGGCCTTAGTAGATTGTGCCTCCACTGTCAAACAGGGAAATGGTCCATAAGCAGAGCATCAGATACGTACAATATGGAGTGATTGTGATTGCAAAAAGCCAGAAGAATAGAAATGGCTTAGAAAGACAAAGACTTTTGGTTTGAAGAGAATGAGATGGTTGGATTCGCTCAGATCGGCTTGGAAGAAGCAGGAGGCACTCACTAGATCAATTCTCAAACAGACAGACGAGCATTAAATACTAACGCTTCAAAATATTTGGTTTCTGTAGAAGAAATTTCATACAAACATGTCAATTCTAGAAAATCTTTTGAACTCTATCATCTCTGTCGGTATAGCATACGACGATTTCTATATGGTTGAGAAATTTTATATCACAGTCTCTAAGATGTCACCGTCAACCAAGGCCAAGGGGTTGCGGTACAGTCGAGCATCGTGGTTGACATTCAGACCTAGATGCTTACAGATAAAGAGTTCAACTGGTCGACGGATAGAACTTATCGATGTGAGTAAATGGGGGGCTTAAAAAATATGTTAGGATCTGAATTTAAAACTTGTCTGATTACTAAAATTGTTATTTTGTCGAAAGTTTTGTTACTGACAACAGCACTGATCATTTGTGCTAGTATTTAATTTTCTAGAGGACAAGAATCTACAGAATTCAATTAAATAACTACAGAAAATTCTTGAAATTACATTTGAACCTTCTCATAAAATTCTACTTTCAAATAATTCTTTAAATAAATGCTCAAAGTTCATTTTTGAAGCATTGAATGACAGATCCAACTTAGCTTGACAGAACTCAACTTTTCTGACATTATGCCCTGGATTCGTCCACGGAAATGTCAACTACCCTACTCTACTACACCCTTTAAGATTCATGTACAAGTACCTAGAGAATATATCTGTAAATAACAATTTCCACTATTTACAATAAAGACAGAGGTATCCAAACTTTTTTTGAAATTTTGACGTTAAGGGGTTAGAAATGTTGGTAGTAAATAAGTGAGGGATGGGACGGAAGTGGCTCTCACACCTGGATTACATTTATATAGCGGGACTGAGCCTCGTCTTCTTCCCATTTCGTGACCAGATCTACTCCAATGATCACCTACACTACCAAGACATCAACTACTGCTATCTAACTCCTTCATGTGCGTAGAATCAAGAGCCAAGACAAAAACACAACGGGTAGAGCAAGACTTGATAAAAAATAGATGCAAGGTTTGCATAACGAGATCATTTTTTTAGTTTGTTTGTCAGATGCAAACTTGACCACTGGCAGGTACTAATGCAATTTTGCAAATAAGGCTTCGGTTAACAAGTTTAAATTTTACGAATTGATAAAAGACCAATTGCTCTCCTTACACGTTTAAACTATTTCGAAATCGTTCGGAGAAAGAAATTGTTTCAAGAGACTGTTAACATGTGAATTACGCAGGGAATCAATCACCTTTAAGTGTCCACCGTTTCGGTTGTTTAAAAAGTTTGAATACCTTTGGAGTTATTTCTTCGGCTTATCAAGGGTCTGCCCTGAGACATTGATTTCATAAGAAACCAGTCTGGACTGTATTTATACTTTGTGTGATTTTTTTTAATGTGAAATAAAATTCATTGTTAAATTTGGGTGCCAATTTGTTTAAGCAGATTTTAAAGCTACAGATACATATCAAAATGTGTGTAAATTTAATTTCAAGTTATTATATCCAAATTGTATTTGTGGTTGCATTCTCAAATTTTCACATCACAATTGGACAAGATTATGAAGGTAAGAAATAGCTTTTGAGAATAATGTTTCCTGCATGTTTACACAAAATATATTCAGATTTATAGTTCTGATAAAGAGCCGGTAATCTAAAGTTCCAAAAACAGATTAATCACTTCACCATACAGATGTTATTTGGTGGTGTCCATACATTAAAACACAATTGACTGATTAATGAATAACATTGTGACTGCTAAGTGCTAACTCATCAAGAATAACTTTGTCACTCTAATGAAACTGTCAACTCCAAATCTGTTTGTAATTCCAGTGGCAGACATCGATTGTGCAGTGGGCACCGGAGGTAAAGAACTTCTCACAGCCCGACTGCGAAGACCGGAAGGATTTCGTGGTACACCCATCTTTGCTGATGACAGAGGCTCCAGTCCTCCAGACCCTCTGAGCCAAGACATTGCAAATGACACACCTTGTCAGATATTCCCTGACCCTATTGACACAACCACGCGGGTATTCAAACTCCGGGTCACTGACTTCAGTCATTGTGGAGTTCTCAAGCGAAATGTAAGATTTTAAGCAATCTCATTAGCATAATGTAATTCTCTATAGAATCTTGATCATAAAAGAAAAATTGAATTTTTTGAGACACAATCCTTCCTTTGCATAGACTTAGAAATTGTTTGAATGTCGACTTTGATTATCAAGCAACTACTCATAATAATTTAAATTATTGAACAATTTAGACACAAAGAGCTCATATTTGTAATTGAAAATTTCACGACCGCCATTATAAAAAAAATTATATTTTTTACCCAGTGTTGAAATTTTTTAAAGGAATTAATTTTTTTGTACCCAAACCAATAGGAACGATTTGGCAAAAATCTACTTCCTGTTCAAAACTGGCAATAATACCCTATACCTCTACCTCCTGTAAATAATCCCAAGAATCTCCTGATTGTCAATTGTTCCTCAAACATCCAACCATCTCAACCACAAATAAAAGCATCACCGACGAATCTCTTTACCTTCTTGTGTGTATAGACACGGAGCATCCAAGTCTTTACAATAACTTACAATTGTGTAACAAGCATTGACACATTGAAACTATTCCAAGGAAGAAGGTTGGCTTTCCATGAATCAGCCAATATTAGCCTTGATTACTAAGACTTGATGAATAGGGTTAGGATTAAAGGATTAAATCGTTGGCTAAAAACTTACGGATCTTGTAGAAAAATATATATCTCTATTTGCAAAGACAGTTCAGAAAGTCTGTATATTGTGGTAGCCCACATGTCTAAATCCCACAGCGTATCTCATACCAACCCAAATCATCCAATGCGTACAGTGTAGATATACAAGTGAATGTAAATTTGTAAATAAAAAGCAGATGGGACCTTTTCAAGACGAAAGAAATGCAAGAGACCACAAGGAACAGTAAAGTTCAAATAGTTTTAAAAAAGCTAGAAAAAAACCTAGGTAGTCAAGACTTGATGGAACCGCATGGATTCGTTGATGTTATAAAGTCATTTCTTATTTAGTTTGGCGAGGGCAAGGAACCACAGGTTGAGGATTGTTGAGTTAAATCCCTGAGGAAAGGGCAAAAATAATGCCGAGTCAACAAAAGGGTTGAAAAAAGACGACACTCATTGAATGATTGTTATAGTGTCTGGCCAATGTGGCCTGAAGTAACTGATTAGTGATTATATCATAGGGGATCGTTCATGAAATTAGTTAGGCTATTCTTATTTGAAGTTTAAATTTCGTCCATCATTGCCAATTTCATTAATTTGTAAACTTGAAAGAATTTTATAGTTTAAAAAATGTCAATACAAACCATCGTCACATTAAGGGGATGAGAGTCTGTAAATTATTGATCAATAATTTTCAAAGTCCTCAATTCATGGATCGCCTCTTCCCAATTACCTAATACAAACAAACAAGCCGTGACATTGTCAAACGACAGGCTGAATTGGATTTGGTTTGCATAGATCCGCCTGTCTTGATTTTAGATTATTTCCCCCCATGCAATCAGATTGATTTTTCATGATACCGGATGAATTGCTAAGAGAATGACTCGGGTTTAATTTATCATTTTGTCTTGTGGTCCATGTGGTCGCTACTTAACTGAGTAATGTACTTCTATTGTGCATTTCTCATCAATTCGTGAGCCAGCTATTCCATCGTGTTATATGGTTAACCGGTGTAAACACGCAATAGTAGAGATTAAGAGATCAGATGCAAGTCATTTCCTTAAAGATTTTAAAGAATAATCGTAAGTTTATCGATAAAATACGAAATTGTGTTGAAAATTATTATTTTAAATCCGTTACAGGGATTCATCCATGTTCGGGTGTGGTTTCCCCAGCTACCGGGAGTGGTCATGCTGTCCGACCAGGAAGTCATAATAATGTGTAAGCCCCCAGCAGCCACCGTCGTCCAAAGTAAAACGGCCGGCTTTGCTGGAAGCATGTAAGTCATCTCCACTGACATCCACATGATTTAAAAAAAACTTCAATTATTCTCACACATCCTCATAGACCATTTTTTATTTAGTTATTGTGTCTTTCAACTCTCAATTTAGACGAAATTGATCTCAAGGACCACCTTGAGTGAATATATGGGTTGCACAGAACCGTGAGAACATTTGAGCATTCTTGTCCCACATGACTTTCTAAGTGTGAGATGAGAGATGAGACTAATTAGGATTTTATAAGAAGGGATTTCTTTTTTAAAAGATGCGTATCATCATCCCCTCTCCTTCCACCCAATTCCCGTTCATAGTTCATAATCCGTTAGTGACATTGACAATCACAGCCTTTACCAGCGCCGTTAAATCATTTGCAATTACTAAACTATGACTCACCAGCTCAACTCTAGACCTTCTTGACTCCCCTGTAATTAGCAAATACCATGAAGGATGAAATAGTGCAGAGTGCTCTTCAAAGAGTTTAGCTACATGGGTTAGCACATGTCCCGTTTCCACTTGCCATATTTCCCATTCCTGAATTAGAATCTCATCTCTTTTCGGGAAATCTAAACACTTGAACATAGTTCTATAGAAATTACGCTCTAATTAACTAAAAACTCCCGAGTAGAATCGGCTGGGGGGGGGGGCTTTTTTTCATTAAGTTGATTAGAATATTTTGAATCTTAATTGACTACGTGATGTTTCTGGTGAATAACTTGGCTCAGGATTTTTGTAATTATTATTTCATGAGTAACAGACCCTCGGGAGCTCGTGTGAGCGGAATCGTGGAAGAGTCCCCAGGTCGTTTAGAATACGAGGTGGCACTTTATCGAGAGACAGCATCCCCGTCTCCTGCTGCGGGTCGAAGTTCAACAGGAGCTGGGGCTTATATCACTGGAATGGATTCTCATGAATTACCCGTAGATCAAGCCGTGCCGATTGGAACGAGGTTACAACTCCGGGCTAAAATCAATCACGAATCTGGTATGCAAAGAGTTTTTGATATGGAAATCGCTCACCTTATACTTTAAAATTTTATTCAGAACTTGATTTCTTTTATTTCCAGCTTGGAAACATGCCAAACTTATGGAGGTGTCGGTTTCCCCGGATCCGAAAAATCCAAATGCGGATGGCTCTGTGGCTCTGTTACGAGATGGGTTAGTTTTAAAAGATTCTTTAAATGTATAGTTATCTAACGTTGTAATAAAATTGTAATGTTAAAATTATAATGTATCTCAATCTTAATAAATATAATTGGGTTTGGCTAGATGTCGAAATCCCGACTTGGCTTCAATAATTCCAAAGCAGCCCTACAGGTACAAAGAGCGTACGAACGAAGTGGTCCTTGATTTTGAAGCCTTTTTACTCTCGAACATGGGGGACAGGAGTACCCTATGGCTTCACACACAGATCAAGGCTTGTATGGAGTCCCAGGATTGTCATCCCGTAAGATTTTTTATTCACATTATGATTCAAATCTTAGTATTTTGTGTATCCCAACATGATTGAAACTAATCTCACACTAGGAATTCTGCATGGATGTCTATCAGCCAAGTGGTTACGGCCGTCGAAAGCGTCGAAATGTGGGACCAACTACATCAATGTCCTTCACATCTAGTCCAACCAACTCCACATCGATGGAGTACTCTGCTCCGCTTTCTCAACATTGGAGAACTATTGCTGATGACATTATCATCGACAATGAAGAACCAGAACATCGAGCCATGCCCCAGGATGATAATATCAACATGAACGATTCAAACTCATCGACACGTGCGAATATAGAAATTGGGTCCTTGGAACTATCTCGACGGCACAATTTCCCCGTCCCGCTACCCCCAGAAACAATCGTTTCTTCCTTCACCAAGAGTAACTTGCATAAAGAGGACATTGGAGATACTGTTCAGAAATATTTGACTAAAACCCCACCCATCATTAGTAAATCTTCAACTACAACTACTTCAGCTCCTACTTCAACCACTTCTAGAGACAAGCCAAAGTCCAAGGTGGAGTCTTCTGATGTTAAGAAAAAGTCGGGGACTGGAGACACAGCGAGTACAAATTTCGGGGACAATATCGGCTTTTCTGTCATCATGCCATCAGGTTGAAGATCACTTACTCTTGAAAACTCTATAAATATAGAAAAATACTGAAATGCTTGTATTTAATATATACTTTTCGAATACTCTGATAGATTACTACAGAACGTCGGAAGTCCTTTCAAAAACTTACGAGTGTCGAGGCTGGGCTACAGCGACGATGTTTTCTCTACTGGGGGCAGTAGTCGCTGGACTCGTCGCATGCGGGATGAGCTACAAGTTGAAGCAGTCGGGTTCAATTAAAGAAAAATCTTTGTATTCAATTCGGTCGCATACACCAGCCCCGCCTTTAGTTTTCCGAACTAGTAATAAAGGTAGACACAATATAGTTATTTACTAATTGATCAAATATCCTTTACAATCTAAGCTAAACCTTTGTTACTACCATTAAAAATTTTCAGAAGCCACTACGGGAGTTTTGGATCCCGGAAAACCTACTGAGAGCAGCAGGGGTCCTCACCATCATCACAAATATGCTCGAGATCCATCGATCTACCGATCATGAATTCAATGACGTTTATATGTACTGATTTAATAGTGCCTCGGCTCTGCAGGCTGAGGCAGTGTTGTTATTAGAAATTATTATTTAATTTATTTGTAAATATAAGTAACTATAATATTAATCTCGATTTTGCAACCATTTTTGTTGAAAGGGTTGGATTAAAAAAGGGCAGAGGTAACAAATTAATTTACATCATGTACATAGGTAAACCATGATATTTAAATATTTTAAATATATTCGTTATAAATAGCAGAGGGTAGCACTGAAGAGTGAGGGGTCATGGGGTACTTTTAACTACTGGGGGTAAGTAAATGACAAAGTTCAAAGGAATTATGCATGAATGTTCTATTGAATAATTATCTTTAAAATTATTGCAATCTTTGTAATAACATGTTAATAAAGTTTTGAGATAATTAGAAAGTTATGTTCGAATGTGAATAACAATCGATGAGTTCCAAAGAACCTCATAAATAATATGACGCAGATCTCGAAATAGCAGGCTGGGACGGTGCGACCGGATATGCGTAACTTACTTGTTAGTGAGATTATGCTTTTGTATATGATTTTATTTATCATTATCACCCACTAGCACCAACAACGTACAAGGTCTAATTAAAACTACTTAAAGTTTTCACTAATGAATGAATCACAGCCAAAATCACCTAAACTTAGCACCTTTCACAGGGTGAATCATAACTGAGTTATTTGCACTGTCTAATTTTGTTGAAATTAGGGAACGTCTATTTTTGAAATCAAATAAATTTTGGGTCCCCTTTGAGCATTGGAGATTTAACACAAGATTCATAAGTTAGAAACCGATGGCCAATAAGATTGCCCGACCTTTGTACTGCTGTATATAAATGGGTGACATTGATATCTACAAAACAGAAAGGATTGCAGCGCTATGTTGAAGACTACTTTTCAGTTTAATTTCACGCATTTTAAAAATGAGTTATAATTTAATGGCTCCATCCATATTAATAGGATATAAATCTCGTAACTTCTACGGACATGTTAGCACATCTTTTCTTGCTTCCTATCCCTTGATTTTAGTACTACGAGCTTATGCTACAAGTTTGGATATTAATTAAGTTTCGTATTTATAAAATAAATTACTGAAATGTCACTAAAAATGCCATACATTCAGGAGATAATTACAGTATAAGAAAACTTAAAAGGCAATACGAGTGAAAAAATAATTAATCGATTACAATTAGGACAACCCAGTAGGTTTGTTAGATATAATTTAACAACGACAATTTATTTTTGTTAATCATCGGTTGGCTAACCCAATACATCTAATCATTTTTAATTTTTTTAACATCATCTAGGAAATATAAATGGCAAGAAATTGCTGCTAAATCTGAGCAGAATGACTCACACATTTTTGTTCCATTTTACGATGATTGTAACTTGTAACCATCCTTGCTTACTCACCTCCTGTCATATCTCAAGTGTACTAATTATGGAAATATAATAACAATTAAGTCTCGAGTTGTAAAGCACAAGCTATTCATAATGTCAAGGGGAACGTCTGGATAAGAATAATAATACGTTGACAGGGTGGGGGGAGGAGGAGGACACAGGATGAGAAGTTTATCTAGTTGGATGGTTCAACATTCTTATTGTCTGACAAGATCTGCATTTTCCCAACTGTCATTTGATTCCATAGCATAGGGGCCAGGCAAAACCTCCGAAAATCATTTAAAATATTAAGGTACTTACGTTTGCTTTAATACATGTACATTTTTTTTAAATATTATTTTCGTAACTCAGCACTGTAGCATAAATGTTATCAAATAAATTATACCGGGTGAGTTTTGAATAACTTTCGACGTTTAAACCGTCATATCTTTAGAACGGCTTGACGGATTTTATTCAATAATAGCTTTAATTACAGATATTGAACTAACTTAAAGAATATGAGCTCCGTTTTTAATTATCTTATTTTTTAACTTAACTTATTAGTGGTTTTGGAGAATATTAAAATTTTGAGTTGTTACCACCGGCGGAGTTTTCGGTACATTTATAAATTTTGCATGCTCTTGGAATTTGTTGACTATGCTCCTAATTGTTGGAGCAGAAGGTGGATTGATTCCATACAACAATCGCCATTGTCTTTAAATTTTTAATAAATTTTAAACTTCAGTTAGTTTTTGCACAAACCAATTTTTTTTAAAACCGGAATAAACCATGGTCAAATTTGTTAATGATATCCAAACTTAATTTTATGTGTAACAAAGCCATTTATCTTTAAAAATTTCCTCAAAGTTAGATAAGCTTATCTGCAGTGGATTACATTTCCAAATTCCTGATCCTGGAATATGGACACACATTGCCCCAAATTTGGCAACAAATATGCTTATGCTTATATGCTGTGTTTAAGTTAGTTCACTACCTTCAATCGAAGCTATAATTTAATAAAATCCGTCGAAATATTTCGAAGATATGACGTTTTCAACGTCGAAAGTTATTCAAAACTCACCCTGTAGTTATCATATAGCTAATATAGATTCATCAATCATACCTCTCCTCAGAGCAATTACTCAGTAACAGTAAACACAGTTTAGAATATTATCCTTTTATGCAATGGTTATAGGATTGGAATTATGAACTAGGAATTAGAATGCTGTTCAGTATCACAGTTTTAGTAGAAACAACTGTTTTTGGTAAAAACCTTAAAGGTAAAATTATTACTAGGAGCTATATTGGGTGTAACCGGTATATACTGTAAAATCCCAGTAAAACATCCCACCTAAAACGCTTCCATCATTTACGAACGGCTCTACATTAGACTCGAAACTATAAGCGAGTATTTATCATAGTTCACACCTCAATCTCGAAACTTGCGTAAGGTATTGTTGTATTCACGTCGTCGTTTCGAGTGCATATTATTGCTCACAAGCTGGTGGTGGTGGTTGTGGCTACACGGCCATGAAAGTCAATTAAGACTTTGTTGAATGAATTAGTCAACCAGTGTAAAGTTTTAAGAGCTTGACTTGTTTCTCAAGTTTGAAGTTATCAGTTTGATGGTCGAGATTAAATTTTAATGACTAAATCGTAATAACTTCTCCAATACTGGAAGAACATATTTCCGATGCATGAAAGTATAATGATAAAAACTTTTTCTGTACCTATAAGTATTTATAACTTAGTTATTCTGATACATTTTACGAACAGCGTGTAAGGTGGTTACATAAACCTATCAACTCAGGTTAATATATATAAACCGCTTCATCACTAATCAGCTATGGACTCTGAAAAGAAGCTAGGAACATTACTGGAGGATGCAAACTGAATCTGACTCATCCCGATCCCAGTAAGCAACAGACACAGTGTAGCAAAACTATTGAATTATTCATGAAAATAGAAACAAAAAATTTAAAAAGCTGTATAAACCACACTCTCTGTCAACATAAGGGTTGACCCCACGCACTGTCATTACAGTCCACATTTTTCATACTAAAAATCTCAAATCCAAAACAGATTTAAGTGTTTCGAAGTTAGTACAAAGTCATCGAAATGAACACTTCTCTGAAACTTCAAGTACCAGATCAACTTAAATTCAAGATTGACCATAAGAAACGAAGCTACTAACTAAACTGGAGTCAATCAAAAGAAAACGATCTGAGAATGTGAACGACTAGAATAAAATCTCTAGCCCAATATGAAGCAATAGCCAAGAGTAGGATTATGTACGGTTGAGATTAGTACCGGGGTGGTATAGTGTGTACGTAATTGTAATTGTAACTGGATGCGGTTGGAGGACGGCCGGAGGTGGAATAGTGAGACTATGAGAAGATGGGAGAAAGATGCTAAATGAATTTGTACTTGAGGAGACTCGTGTAAGTGGTTTCGTCATTTAATATCTCCAAGAAGCCTCTGTGACTTATGAGCTGTATTCGAAATAATATATTAGACCCTGCCACTCTCTCCTCTTCTCAACACCTTAGACTAATTGCACTCCACATTAGCTAGTGTACGGTGGATAGCCAAATAATAAAGTCATCCCTCATGCCAACATCCTCTCTTGGAACCTTGGAATAGGAACAACAAGACTCATTCCCACTCTTGAGTAGTCAATCATAATAAACGGAGATAGTAGTTTAAGGGAGGATTACTGTTTTCATCAAATACCTGTAATATACATATTATTCAACACTCCCCGTTATTACTCAAGTTAAGTGATATCCAAGTGGATTAACTCAGTCCACCTTACCGAGATATTATTGACCACTTGTGTTCTCAATGATTGGGAATCGCTGTATAGTACATGTTTAAATAATGGTTCTTCGGGTGTGAGATTTTTGTGAAATTCAATTTAATTGTGTGGAGGAAATCCGAGGAGGATTTCAAAAGATAATCAAGTAAAGTTTCCAAGATTTTAAATCAAAATGGTATCAGCCTGCTTGTGCCTTTCTCTGTCCAGTGGAGTCAAAATTATCGCCCTCTTTTCAATCGTAAGTTACTCTGTGGATTTTTTGGACTTATGCAATGTTTTTTAACCCGTTCCTTAGGGCTTGTTAACTTTCAGTTGGGACTTTCTTCGATTTCTGTTTCTGAGATTTTCCCGTGCTGATTTAATTATTTTCAATCAATTATCAACATTTCAATTAATTCAGCACAATTTTTGTCCCATAATGTCCCAATGCTGTCAAGATGCATCAAGAATATACCAGCTCTTTTGGAATTGATTTTATGAATGCCCGCAGGGCTCATAGTTGCTTTAAATATTAAGTAATACTCTAGCTGTGTTGCTAGCTAGTCATTTTGTATGAGCATTGTAAGATTAATGCTTCCTTTTCCGTGACTCATGCTCCAGAATCAATTAGTTAGGTAATTATGCTAAATACCCCATCCGACTCATTTGATAAACAGCCTATACTAATACTAATATGAAATCATAGCATCAATTTTTTGCGATTGATAATAGCCTTTACATCAAGGTGTTTAGATGCACTGCATGCATGAATCAAAACTGATTTAAAAAAAGTTCACTCTACAATTGCAGCATTGCATTTGGAGATAAAGCAGCTTCTTAAACTGAGCCCAATTAAAAGTAGTCTGTAACATGTTCAGATCTTAAAATACCCAAAGTTATAGTTTCAGACATCAAACGACAGCCACTTCCTCATTCTTATGTTAAAATAATGAATCATTAAGCATACTTATTACACATCTCATTTCTTCATACCTACATGCTCTCTTATACCCACTCTTATAACCCACAAAGTAGCACCACCACCACCACCCCTTGCATAATAAATTTCACTGGCAAGATCATGGAAATCTTTTTATCATCCAGAAATGGTACAGGACTAAAGTACAGGTTCTGATGGGAGGTATGACTACGAATTCATTATCTCTTGTGCCTGAGAAAAAAATTATGGAAAACTTTTTGCAATCAAGTATAGTCAAATGACATTTTTTTCCTTCCTTTAATGATACACTAAATCCAAAACAATCGAATAAAAATGACTTATTAAGTAATTTCAATAACTTCATCATAAATACTATCTTCACAAATTGTTCCATTTTGTATTTTCAGCTAATTGGAATAGGTGTGGGGTCAGTTTCAAGTTGGGTGCTCCACAGAGCAGTACAAGGTAATGTATAAATGCGTGAATTAATGTATAAAATAATTAATATTGGAATTCATTACATTATTAATAATTAATTTGCTAATTAAATCATCTTTGATTGACCTTAACCGTTCAGCTTGGAAGAACCCCACATTAAGGACGGCAACCACATTATTGTCTCAAGTCAACACTTTCTTTGGAGGAACGACCGGCTTATATGACCTCGAGGTCATCTATCGTATCATCACAGCATGTAGTGCTGTTGCCCTTGTGGGGGGTTTTGTTCAATTTCTCATGTCCTTTTGGTTGCTCCTGGCCGTCTCTCAGGTTTGGTCCTTTTTCAAAACTTTATTTTAAATTTTTTTCTTACTATTATTGGGTATCATTGGATTTAAAATCTTTTGATTGACGTCCCAATGTTTCGCTTCTTTTAAGCACGGCACTATTGTTGTCTAGATCATTTCGATCAAGCTAAAATTTAGAAAAGGAATGCTTTAGGGTGCAATTTGTTTTTGAAAGTGCGTAGCTGTATTTACTTAGCACAGTAAATAAAAATGAACCAGGACTACGCAACGGTACTCAATATTAGGATTCATTAGCAGATTCGAAATGAAATGCGTAGAGCGTACAAGTATGCATGTATTCGTTGTAATAAACATGCATATATTAGGTAGTTAGCAAATATTATTTAGAGATGCGATTGGGGCCAATCACACTCCACGTGTTCAGAAGGTTTAAGGTTCGGTTAGGGGGTTCTGTATTAAATATGTCTGACATTTTTTGGTAATCTGAAAGTAAGTAGAGGGATTAGTTAAAAAATGGTTGGTTTACCATCCCCGTGAATTGTGACTATTTGTGAATGTCCGCTGAATTAGTTTGTATGTTTACACTGGCTCAAGTCTTTCTGAGCTAACAATTAAAATTAAAATAAAGCTTAACAACTGTTTTGAAAAGGTAGTGGTTCAAGTGTAGGGAGAAGTCACACGATAATACTTGGGATGTATTGATATAAGCCCAGAGAGTGTTTGAACTTTCTTTTTACAAGTAGAGATAGATGAGGACTGGGAATATTTGCATAGTACGGATGTAATAATAATAATGTGGAATTAATTAGGACATTTTAGGACGATTTTGCGACACGCAAATTAGTGAGTTTTTTTGTCTCATATTACTTTGTGTGTTGGAAAATTTACATGGTAAACCGTAAAAAGTTTTTCTAGTTTATAATCTTGATAAACTTGAATAATTATAAATAAAAAAACAATATATTTGATGTCGATAAAATACTATAGCATCTAAATCAGAATTAATCATAATTATTGCAAAATGCATTTTGTTTAAATTACAGGGTGGCCGAGCAATGGCGAGAGTGTGGGTCATAGTTCACATCGGAGTGATCTGTGCAATCGGTGGGGGCTTTCTCTGCATAATTACAAACGAGCTGGAGATCAATCGAGCCCTGACAGCTTTCCTCGCGGTCACAGGGACGGACTTCCTTCTCCTCATCTACTTCGTCTGGGTTGTATACGCGTACAGTAGGAATGGACATGAGTCAGAGGTCTAGAGGTTTCAAAAGCAATGAATCCTTTTTAATATTTTACACACAATAGAGTAATTACATTTATATCGTTTCTACAATATCATTGTCTTGTACTTGATTACAATTGAAGCTTGAAGTTTTCAAGTGTCCGATCCTCTAACAAGCAAAAATACTGCCCTACTTGTCTTTAGCTGTAAAAAAAACGCTGCTCGCAATAACTCACATTAAAAACGGTCATAAAGGTTTTAAAACTTTTAATAGTTTTTCTATCTTGTGAGTGTGTACCAAAGGGGATTGAGTTGCCGACATTTATACGAGGTGGTTGACATAAATTCCATTGTCTTTTCTGCTCCGCGGTCAAAAGGGGTGAAATAGGACCAATTTGTATTCAAAAATTGTTCCAGTAATAAAACCTACTGTAACCGAGCGTGGATTACAAATGGGAGAATTTTATTTAACTAACAAATTTAAGTGACAGTTAGTGTACAAAAAATCCATTCAAGTTTCAATTTACAAAACTTATTTGTTGTTTCTTAAATGTAATAAGGTTTTGAGGTAAGGTTAACGATATTGTAGTTGGTGGTATGACTATGAATGACCTGACCATGAAACCTTGCATTTGACACTGAATTCTCCTTAAGTGGATGTCCAGGACTTATAGTTTACTAGTAATCATAACTAATTTGATATCCAACGAATTCAGTACCAAATGTCATAGGTCAGGATGCAAATGCAACGTCAGGTCACTCATAGTCAGTCATAGTCGATAGATTAAAGTTAGTTAGTTTTTTAATTTTTTAAGTTGTATGTCCATATTTAATATTGTATTATTCCGAGTTGAGTTGAGATAGTCATGATTGTGTAAATAGAATGCAAGTGTTGATACTGCTGGTGTGTAAATGATGTAAATATTTTGTCATAGGTTGGAATTCTGGAATGTAGCTATGAACTATTATTAGTTTTTTTGGAATTTTTAGCAAGCTTATAAATATCGAAAGGTGTACTTGGGAAAACTACAGGCACTGAATATTTCTGAGCTTATTTGACTAGAAGGTGTTTCAGCCAAAACTCTCACCTCTTTTGTTTGATGACCAAATGTTCAAATAGTAACAAAGCCCTCGTAATGTTAAAAAACATCGTGTAAAACATTGAATAAATATTTTGAAATTTTCAGCATAGTCACTATGTCACTAGTGTTTTGAGACTATTTTTCAAGGGATGTGTTATATTATGCAAGTTTGAGTATTCTGCATATGCCAAGCCCATTCCTCTCACCTCTATATACATGCATAATATTGAAACTACTGGAAAAATATGCTTCTCTATTATTGACCCGTCGGTTGTTAAAAAT
Organism: Agrenia bidenticulata; assembly: GCA_034694785.1. Lineage (NCBI taxonomy): Eukaryota > Metazoa > Arthropoda > Collembola > Entomobryomorpha > Isotomidae > Agrenia > Agrenia bidenticulata. The sequence goes on along the minus strand of JAQFYM010000183.1, from coordinate 12,180 downwards.
TAGCTTAAGGAAGGCTGGACATCCCAAACAAGCACCCAGTTTACTCACAGTAGCTGGCGTGGATTGTGTTAATTAGAAAAAATATCAGGAGGCAGTTACTTTAAGCCTGTAAATGATTTTTATGATTTTTCGTAATCGATTAAATGAAGCAGATTGATTGCTAATGGCTGGAACAACGTCCATCATTGTAAATCTGTAAACATCAATCATATTTGACCCACAGGGCCCAAAATTCATGGCTAATTCATGTCGAGTTATAACACGCATATGTTTAATACTCAATAAAAATGTTGATGTGACGCAGCCTCCATATGAAATGGTCAATTTCAGATTCAAAACAATAAAATTTTAATAGAAAACGGTCATTCTATTGATACACTATTTTACCTACGGTCTAAAAAAGGATACGACTATAATGACATTTAGAAATTATGACTCATAAGCCTAAAATTGGATATGAATTTTAAAGCAAGCCCTTTGCTTCTATGATTCATCAAGACCATCCCTACTGCCTCCAGGTCAATTATTTTAAGCATTCATGACGTGTCAAACATGTGTAAACATGGAATCGGACATCCAAAAAATAGTCTAAGAATGTTGTATAACTCTGTTTTCCATAATTGTTCATCAGGTCATGAACCTAAAACGTTAAGAAAATTTCCAAGTAGTCCTTTTCTTAAATGATATAACACGGTGGGGTGGATGATACGATGGTTTGATCTTAGTAAATCACCGGATGAGCTTCATTATCAACTCATCTCAAATCACTTACCTCTCCTCTCCATTCACTTTTCAAATCCCTTGCGTCAAAATATAATAAGTTATTCTCATAAGTCCAATGATGGCCATGAATGGAACGGAAAGCATAAAAATGGATAAAGCACGGATGTGCGTCCCAAGCCATCCACAAAATCCACAGAATCCAAACTAATAGAACCTAATTGTGTCACCTAGGTATGAATCATACCATCAACCATATCCAGAGGTGTGCAATTCCATATACCTTTAATTAATAATCACACTTAAAGATATACAGCATATTACAAGGCAGAAAATCCAGCAGAGGATCAACCCACATATAAGACCCTTCTAAGAACCCTAAAAGCCAACTAACTAATGCAACGTTTAGGGTTGAACATTTGACGAACCTCTTCTAAAACCCCAAAGAGTCAAAACTTATAGGGTTTAAATTTCAAAAGCTGACTCATCCCACATTGCCAACCAGTATGAACATAATGATCCTCTCCTCAGCATAATATCATATATTAACCAACTCTCTAACACCTTCCCAACATCTTAAGATCCTAGGACATAACAAATTAAGTAGAAGAGGCTCCCCCATATAAGAACCGTCATCGTCGCAAGACTCTAATATTTAAATATGAGTCGACAAGTACACGCTGAGAATACTTATAAACAGTCGAGGTGATTTAAGACTATGAAGAGCCCATATTGAAGACTTCATAGACCCATTCCTCATTCATCATCCATCAACTCGTAACGAAGGGGTTTTAGTTAGCAAATCTAAACCAAGGCGATAATAAAAAAAGAATTAATACTTTAAAAATATATGTGCATACAGACCTTATATGTAAAACTGCAGGCTGTGTAAACGAAACGGAATGAAAAAGGAGTTACAGTGATAAGAAATACTTTTGAATCGCCACGTTTCGCAAGTAAGAGGCTATAAAATTTACGGATCTTGAGAAGTTGCGAAATGTGTTTAAATGTGAAGTGCTAAAATAATTAAACTCCAACAGAGCTAAAGGGGATTACGCACTCATAATCAGAACACGGACATTTCCTTGCCACTCTCAAGTTTTTAATTGAGGTGCGACTGTCTAATTATTTCAAAATCTGGGATCACGATTTACAAGCAACATGAATCCCGTAAACGGGAAACAGAGACCCCAAGAACAAACCGTTCAATGGAAGGCCAAAACTTTCGAAGAGGCTAGACGTAGATCGGATGAGTCCAGGGCATGTGTGCCAGTTAACGGGGCTGTCAAAATTGTTGCCCTGTTTTCAATTGTAAGATATTTTATTGAAAAAAAATCAAACTTTCTTAAGTTCATATTTGACCGTTTTGAAACATATTTTTCGAATACTTTAGCTTTTTGGAATAGGCGTGATGGGCGTATGCAGTTGGGTTCTCCACAGATCAATTCAAGACTGGAGAAATCCGACACTTGTCACAGCCCATAATCTTCTCTCACAAGTCAATACCTTCTTCGGAGGGACGACAGGTCTGTACGATTTGGATGTAATTTATCGAATACTAACGACTTGCAGTGCCACTGGATTTGTTGGAGGCATCTGTCAGTTCTTTCTGTCCTTCTGGCTCTTGTTAGCCGCCGAAGGGGTGAGTCATTGATTTATTAACCTTCAAGTTAAGCATTATGGAAATTAGCTAATTATGGCGTACTTCAATCGTGTCCTTGAACTTTTCTTGATTTTCAGGGTGGGAGGACAGTGTCGAAGATCTGGGTGATTTGTCATGTTGGAATCATGTGTGCCATCGGAGGGGCCTTTCTCTGCATTATGACGAATGAATTGCAAATCAGTACGCCTATAATTGTCTTCTTAAGTGTGACCGGAGCTAATTTTATATTTCTCATTCCCTTCTCCTGGGTTGTCTTTATGTATGGAGCTTACAAGGACCCGGACACGTATGTATAATAACAGATCTGTAGATTTCGTCCTTGCTGAAATGTAAATATGTGCAATTAGTGTATTTGAGCCTTTATGTTCTTATGTGTGTGTAATACTGTATTATAGTCTGTAGTATTATCTTTTAGTCTTCAGTCGTATATATGTGTGTAATAATTACTTTTGTAACCATAGACGGAAGTTAGTTCATGAGTCAGTGCAGTAGTAACAGTAAGCAAGTTGGATGGATGAAAAGTGGTGATTTAAGATTTGTGTACTTTAGGGCTGATTGATTTTATGGATTGTGGTTTATGGATTTTGTTTAAGTAGGTACTCTGATATCCATTTATGACAATTACTAAGACATGTGATGAAAGTTTCTTCATCGTAAATGTATTTTAACTGGCACGAAGTTTATTGTACTTCCAATGAGGGGCAATGTAAAATATTATGTTATTATTAGCTTGAGTTTTTAAATAAAGTCCGATGCAATATATGTATAGCTTTTTATATGTATTTCCAATTGTTTAATGAAAAATATATTTGAAATGGTGAAAATAATTAATTTTTTTATTGGCATTTGCGTAGTAGGAATACGATAGTATAAGGGAAACTCTAGAAATTGAAATTATGTTCATTAATTTTGTCTCTAGTATGATTTTTATAAGTTTTGTAACTTAATTTCATTCGTTAACAATTAATTAGCTCTTCACGTATCCGACATGTGAAGGACGAATGGCCCGGTGACAGTCTAATAATGCCAATAATGCCATGTATTCATTTATATCTCTTACTCAAATACTATCATCCAATATTCACTTTAGAGCCCCATTTTTGGATATCGTTTGCAGTACATTCCGCATGTTAAATCGCCGCCTCATTTAAGCCTTTGAATAAATGTGTATTGAAATTGGAAATACCAAACGATTACGATAAGAATAAAACATGATTAGAAGGAGTCATAATTCCAGACTGATAACATCAATAAAGTCGACATGGAATTTCTGCTCTGATTAATTCCAGTCTCATCGTTTATCAGAAATTTGTGATATAACCGTCTGACATCGCTCGAATTCCATCATACCTGTCCGGCGAGTGCTGGGGGCAGGATCTGGTACAAGAGGCTAGGCAATTGTAAGTTAGAGAAAAAATCGTCGAGGAAAAATGGACCGAGTTATTGGATTCATTGGGCTTATCTGAGAATTTCTAGACACTGGAACAAGGAAGGCGAGAGAATTTACTGACTACGACTTATTCACAAACGTTTTAAACTCCTGGCAGCATAAAAATAGAATTCAAGCCACAGCGTACTAACTGTTTAAAATGAAATGAAATCAACTGCATCAACGCTTGTCATAAGTTCCAATGAAGATGTAATTCTTTCTCTTTGCTTATCCCTTCTAATCAACAGTACAACAATTTATATATTCCGACAACTTTACCTTCATCTCACCAGACATACAAAGACTTTCTCAATCCTCCGAGGGACTTTACCCCACACAATAATTTTTGGATTGACCCCCGATACGAAGAAATTAGCTGGCGGCGCAAGAAATTAGACCAGTAAGTCAGATACTAAGAGAATGAAAGCGATTGAAGCAATCTACAATGTCGATAATCGGTATGGGCGGAATGGAGAAATCAGAATTATCAAAAGGATTCGCCATCCTCCACAAAAAGAGGTCGACGGGACTTTGATGAATGGGGAAAGCCCTGAAAGTCTTAATACGTCTATTATCCACTTGGCCAGCTCCTTCTTCGTCGTCAAGGCTGAAAAAGACCCACAAGGTAAAGAAAGAAATAGTCTTGTTGGGTCCAATAATGGGTCTTTATTTATTAGCCTTGATGACGAAGACGGAACTGGCCAAGAGGATAAGGGAAGTTTTGAGACTTTCTGGATTTTCTCCGCTCATTAAAGTATCGTCGACCTCTTTTTGTGAAGGGTGACCAATCCTTTTGAGAATTTGAATTTTCCTATCCCACCCATACCGATTATCGACATAGTAGATTACTTTAATCGCTTTAATTCTCTTAGCATCTGACTTACTCGTCTAATTTCTTGCGCTGTCACCCAAATTCCTCGTACTACGGGTCAAGCCAAAGCCAATATTGCAACGGAGTGAAGCTTCTAGGTTGATTACAAAAGTTGTTTTTGTGTTCAGCACAAAAAGGGAAAATCGTCGGAATATTTCTTATCATTGTATTGTTGATTAGGAGGGACAAGCTGATGGAAAGAATTTAATCTTAATTAGAAATTACAGTAAGCATCGCAGTTTATTTCCTTTAACTATGAACAGTTAGTCTACTGTGGCCTGTTTCCTGTTTTTATTCCGCGAAGAGATTAAAATGTTTGGGAATAAGTCGTAGAAAGTTTTCTCTCACCTTCCTTGTTCTAGTGTCTCGAAATTCTCAGGTAAGCCCAAGGAATCCAATAACTCGGTCCAGTTTTCTTCAACGATTTTCTCTCTAACTAACAATTTCGTAGCCTCGTGTAGGAGATGCTGCCCCCAGCACTTGCCGGACACGTATGATGGGATTCGGGCCCTGTAAGAGGGTTAAATTACAAATTTATGATAAACGATGAGACTAGTTTTAACCAGAAAAGAAATTCCTAGTCGACTGTATTGACAATTGACGTTATCAGTCTGGACTTCTGTCGCCTTCTAATCATTTTTTATTCTTATCGTATTCGAATGGTTACCGTATGCAGTATTTCAAAAGTTTAAGTGAATGCCGAAAACGAAAATAAATGTTCCAGCTTAATCTTAGTCTATCATATTTGCACAAGAGTTTAAAGGTTAAAATAACAATTAAATTATAACTTCCCTAATAAGCAACAGGATTTCCAGAATCATTTACTGCAAATATTTCAATAAAATGTACAAGTAAAAGCAATTGAATGGAAAAATGTTTGATGAGGACAAATTGCAAGATAGAAAGAAAACGTCAGTAAAATAAAACAAAATGAACTCGGTCCATGACACTTTTAAAGAATTCGGACAGTAAAAAACACAAAACTTGGAATGAAGCTGGTTTGAACTAAAACATTCATTGCATACAATTCCAAACTAATTCGATTCCAATGTTAGAATGTTCGTTTACAAATGCTAGAACTATTCCAAAAGCTAGAAAAGTAGAGACACAAATCATATAAAAAATCCGGCTAATGGTTTAGTAACTAATTCAGTAACGGTTTGTATCTTGTTAGTCACGATTATAGTATTAAGACTATTAAGTTAGGACAGACATGATGTTCAACAATAAGAAAGAAAAAGTTATACATGGTCATTATGTTTGTACGAATGAGATACAAAAAAAATCATTCTCGATATGCCCCACACCCCAACTTAGCATGCGAGAGTAGTCGCTGCTTGCCCCGTAAATAAGCGGGATTTTGCTGATTCAAAATCCCGGTAATGGAAGCCAGAAAAATCTATTTTTTATTCCTCTCTATCTCCCGAGTCTTCACGTAAAAAGACAAGATTCTACTCCTAGCAAAATTCTATATTTCCAATGCTAGAGAATCTGAATTAGATTTGGCAGGAGCCCAGAATTCATTAGGCCGATTCAGCCTACATATTTCAACTTGAATTAAATTCCTCTGAAATTCAATCTGAAAATCGAAATATTCCGGATCGGCAAGAAAAAGTTTAGTGTAGTTAAATATTTTGAATATTTTTTAAAGCCCCCGACGTCCAGCAGTCTATATTTTAGCCTAGGCTTTGTTTTTGCAGTCACAATTACAATTTGAAAGTTTGAAGTTGTGACAAAAATAATCTGGGTACAAATAATTTAGATTTAATATTGACTCGGGATGTCAGGGTCAGGGATCAGCGTTTTGAAAGTATTACACAACAATTAGATCTATCCCTTAATCACATGTTCTACAAGATTGACGGAACAGAATAACAATGCTCGCGAGTGAAAGAAGAGTACAAGGACCCGGAGCCAATGGACTTAATACTAAACACCCGGGTGTCTCGAAGATCCTCAAACCGGGACGAGCTGTCAAGATCTATGTTATTGACCCCCGAAAGTTCCAAGAGAAGCTGGAGAAGTACGTGGGTGACCTCAAGAATACGGGATCTACTAAAGATGGGAATAAGAAGGAACTCGGTGTTTCTACAGTAAAGGCCGTGCCCCAACACAAGGGATCCGAACATGAACAATCATCAACTAAGAAAAATAATACGCTAGCAACTAACATCATTGCTGCAAATGGGGTTCAGCATGAAAAGAACGATGTGACTGGAAACAAAGCTATGGGGTGTGCAAATGGCGATGCTCTAAAGGCGGAAGATAAGCCGAAGCGGTTCCCCCCTAAGAGGAAGGCTAAAAAACGAAAGGTTATTGGTCTGAAGATGAGGAAAGTTTCTGTTTCGGAGGAGAAGGAAGGTGCAGCTGAGCTAGCGTTTTTGATGAAGGAGACTACAACTAGAATAGGTCGGGTGTCGAAATCAGCGTCGGCTGCGGCTGCAAATGTAATACCGCCAGGGATAAGTGAACCCGCTTCCCCTGCTGGTTCAATGTTTTCTTCAGGACAGAATTCAGCGGTGCCAAGTCCGTGTCCTAGCATGTCCAGTGTTAATAGCCAAGGTCAAAGGGTGAAGAAACGAGAGCCTCCTGAAATGTTTCGGTGTCAAACTTGCCGGAAAGTATACTTGGGACATACGAAATTAAACTTGCATTTTCAGAGATTTCCAGATCATCAGAAATCGGAAGCTCCAGAACTTAAAATGAACACTCAGAGTCCAGTTAAGGATATGACTCTTTCGCAACCTCAAATGACCAATCCAGAAGAGGAGCCAAATATTTCCAGCAGCAACAATAATTTCCTCAACCTGACTCCGTCCTTCCGGACAAACTTAGTTCCTTGTGTTACACAAAGTAATGCGGAAAGCCAAACGGACCATATTCTTAATGAATTGAACCATAACAATCAAGAAGACCATGAGAAAACTGAAACGAAAAACAGATTTCTTGAAGGAATAGTGGGGCAGACTACATTCGGACCCATTTCAAATCGAAGGATAACAATCATTAACCCCGATACGCTTTCTGACAACTGTTCATCTCCTAAACTTCCGGAGTATGTATGTTCAGATGCACACGTACAGACTGCCTCTGAAAGGATTTACAACTCATCTGAAATGGGCCCGGTGTTTCTCCAAGGCAGTTCTTCCTTGGAACAAGAATCGCAAGATCTGCAGCCGATAACTGTACCGGATCTATGTCTTCCAACCGAAGACGGCTCCACCTCAGAACGAACTGATTATTTTCGCTTTCAATCTGACTTTAATCGCCTCCCAGAAATCAGCCAAATATCCAGTGAACTCATTGGAAATGGGTCATGTTCACAACAATCCTTCAATATAAATTCCTTAGACAACCTTTTGGCAGATTCAAATTCGCCGATTGGTCAATCTTCTCCTTCACCTCCACTGCGTGTAAGACCCACCAGGGTCGAGCCTAAAATACCCAGTAGTAGTGGCGCCAGTAACGGAAGTAATTTCTTCTCTTCAACGAAATGCATAGCAATTCAAAACTCTGCTCCAATTACAAATTCCTTCACCACTCCTAGAAGTATTCCACCGGTTGATGATGACAGTCGGGATGTTTGTATAAACAGTATGGAGGATAGTCATCAAGGAACAGAAAGTTCCTTGGATGGGTGTGAAATCCAGCCGAGCCCAGTCGCTTCTGTAAAGCGGAAAAGCATTTGGGAATTTGTCAAGGATCAGATTAGAATGTGTGGAATCAATCAGGTAAGACTTACATTACATATTACAAATGAACATTTTTTTCAATTGCGTTGATGTTAATTTCAATGGACTGTTGCAGACATGTAGTGAAATATCTGAAATGGCCGAGAAATTGTCTAAAGTTGCCCGTGACAAGTTCTATCCAATAAGAGAGGAGGAGATCGAAAGGCTCGGTGGGACACCTCCTATAATTCAGGTAAATGATACGTTATTAAACGAAGGCTGAGCTTTCAGCATTCATTCTGTAATGTGACTTGAATTTTTTATAATTTTTATGTTGTAGGTTGAGACACCATTTATATCTCATCTGTTGGACCTTCCATTCGGGACCTACATTTTCAAAGAAGATGGTGGAATTCGTAAAATCATTCCACCTCCAACACCCGTTTCTTCAGATTTATCACTGACCGGGGGAGTGGAAGTGGATATTGACAAGTTTTTGTCCCCAGATCTCATATCGTTGCCGCATTTGACAAATTTGGACTTCGCTGCAATTTGTAATGAGTGATTTTTTTACTAGATTTTTGACTAGTCTGACATTGTAGATACACTACAAATACTTCAAACACTATAAAATCCAATGGACTCTGTCACTATGATAGTTTACAAATAACTGATTTAACTAATACTTTAATCATGACAGTTCGTAATAATTTTGACGTAACCTCTATCAGTATTCGAATGGACCTGAGCTCCTTAAATATTAGGTAATAGTTAACTAACCACTTAATGTTCAAAAATCATTGTAAATTGTATTCATCAATCGTACAACTGTTCTTGCGATAAAATTTAGTATAGATGATTATATGTGGAAGAAGAATGATAGACTGTAGACAAATAATCGATAAAATCAAAGAAATCCATCTTATCTTTTGCTACTACTTAATTTATCAATATTAATGTAATTACATACAAATTATGGGAATGAACTGACAGTACAAGAACAAATTGCATACTTGCACACACATACTTACTTAGATAATTTTAGAGTTAGTTGATTTTATTAAGTATTGAAGCAACTCACTTGTTACAATCGTACAGTAAAGTTTATTCTTTTATCTGTGATTTTTAATGAATAACTGTCGACTGTAAACATACATATTTCACAGAAAGCCAATGACTAATAAGATTGGGTGTACAATAGTATTAGGAAACATAAAATAATAGAGATCACCACCGGAAGTTTTTGAGAACGAGCCGATGTTCAGAGAGTCAATGTTTTTGTTGATGATGACATATTGATATTAAAAACGTTATTAATGGTATTTCCGTTTAGCCATGGAGAATTTCATGATTTGTTCAGCATAAGACCCTGGAATTCTATCAGTATGGAAAGTCGGGACATAATCTTCATCTGGGGTTGCAGCTCTTCGGCAATTCTTCACTATCCACTCTCTTTCCTCAGTTCTTGCATTTCTATAATTAGGAAATAAGTGTTGAAAACCTTGGAACATATGTGATGTTAGCAATTGTCTATTGATATTTATATTAATATTAATTCTCGTAACGAACCTCAGCAAAAATCCATCATATCCTCGAACATCTCCAGTATTGGGGTTGAAAATTCCATCCCCAACGTCATAATGACCCGGAGGTAGTGTAGGAGATGGGTAAGTGTCATTATAAATTGTGTTTCCTGCAGGCTTCATTCCATAATATTTCTCGATTCTTAGCCTAGATGAATTGTTTTAATTTTATTGATAGTTTGATAGTGCAAAAATATTATGTTTCAAAAGTTTAACTGAATGAAGACCTTCGGTCCGGGGGCTCACAGTAGCTCCAATTCTCACTCTGATATTTCAGCCCATCTCCGAATGTAATCTCTCCACTAATATGTCGACCGTTTCTCCATTTCCCTTCGAAACTGTCACCTCGGGGGTAACGCATGATTCCCAAATGCTTCGTTGTGTGAAAATGTCCATCGTTCCATTCGCTTTCATACTGAATACCTATTCAGTCATCATTTAAAAATCAATTCAAGGTTCAACTTCAAAACCTAGTGGTCTTTACAACATTTGGTAGAAGTTAAGGCTCAGTACCTGTTGGATGGTCATAATGTCCCTTGTAAAACTGTCGGTTTTTATATTCTCCCCGAAACCGGCTTCCCGTCCAAAAGGTTTCATCCTTGTAGTAATCATCTCTTAAAGGCTGAAGGAGCTTCTTCCTGTTCGTAAAGTTGATGACCTGTGGTCCCATTCGAGACCTGTCAACATTGGGGTCCTCCTGCACTGCCACGTCCACACAAGCTTGCATAGACTGCTGCCGTGAAGGAAGTTCATCCGGCTGCCAATCGTCTGGTTTCGGATACATCTCCATGAAAATAAGCTGAGCCTTTGCTTCAGGGACAAATGTCATCTCCTTAGTTTGAGCTGAGATATCGATTCTGTCAGGCCGACCTCCAGTCCTGTGCCATTTTCTCGATCGATGTAAGATAATTTCACAGCCTTCATCCACGCCAGTTTCTTTTAAGCGAGGAATCGGTACTTCCCTCAATGCGGCTTTACCCTTCTCGTAGTGCAATCTCAACGTTGACGGATTCCCAGGTAAGGTTTCTGAAATATCGGACGAGACTGAGATGGAAGAGCCGGAAATTTTCGTCCGTGGGGTTTTGTCAATTTCTTCATGTTCTGATGACATCCATTCGTCGATAGAGATCCCCGCGGTTTCAAGGTAAAGAGTCACGTCATCTTCTAAGACTTCAATGACCTCCTCTGCTATGGCACGGGCTTCAGCTTCGGAAAATATCTCTAACTTTGAAATATGGATACTGCTTAGAGACTGTGTGGACCTGAGATCATCTGGGGAGCTTTCTTCGTAACCGTCTGAAAAGATTGAGATTGAAAGATTGTCTTAATCTGTTTTTCAAATAGGAATGCACACAAAAATCTCTAAACTAACCTAGATCCGAATCCCCAATAAGTTCTTTGTGGGGGGCTTTAATATAATTCAAGTCCATGTCATCGTCGTCACTGTAGTCATCATCGTCATCTTCTCCTGCAACCATATTGAAATCATATTCTCCGTCATCGTCATCAGAATCACTTGACCCATTCGATTTCGGAGATGATCCCCGTTTCTCATGCTCTAATAAGGTCCTTACTTCAACGTCGTCTATGTTTTCAGAATTCGAAGGTTCGTCGTCATCCGTGGGAAACTCAGGGGCTTCAAACCCTTCTTCGTCAGTTGTGACCAGATTTTCTGCTTTGGGGTCTTCAACATCTTCCGTAAAGGGATCTTCTTGTGGATTGTTTGTACTATCTGGTGAGTAGTCTACTGACATGGTTGAATTCAAGTTTATTAAAGTTGGACTTACTTTTTAATGACCGTACTTTACTGTATTAAGACAAAGGCAAAAGATAAGATTCAAAGTGGATTTCAGAAATATTTTCATAACCATTTCTGTTGGAGTTTCATTTTCATAGCAACTAATTTTGATGCGCTTTGAAGATAGATTCTTGGACGTTACGGGATAAGATGCAAAATTAGGCCCTGTTGTTAGGAAAAATGAAAAAGTCTTTAAAAAAAATCGTAACTATGGTAAGTCAAAAATAAAATGACGTCACTGCTGGATTTTCTCTTTCTCCGCCTGCGTGACTTTCTCTTCTCAACCTTTCTTCGCTACTTTTCTTCTCGTTTTTTTCTCATTTCATTTTTTTTCTTGTAAATTGAGGTAAGCGAACCAATTTCCCCCTATATTTAGCAGAGATCCTTAATTATTAAGGATCTAGGGGTTTCCAGTAGGGATGAGGGGGGACCTTGGATGAGGTAA